>JAVSBS010012921.1:23073-39284 GCA_033124195.1 Coracias cyanogaster | reverse complement strand
CCTTGGTAAATCCATGCTGACTACTCCTGATAACCTTCTTGTCTTCCATGTGCTTAGAGATGACCTCCAGAATGAGCTGCTCCATCATTTTTCCAGGGATGGAGGTGAGGCTGACTGGTCTGTAGTTTGCTGGATCTTCCTTCTCGCCCTTTTTAAAGACTTCAGTGACATTGGCTTTCCTCCAGTCCTCAGGCACCTCTCCCATTTGCCATGATCTTGTGAAAATGAACTTCCCTATAGTTCTCCCAAGTGACAAGTCCCTTCTTCCACGAACCGTAAATTTCTTTCTTCCACAAGAAGATAACAAATTCCTGTGCTCAGCATGGTGAATCTCCCAAACTAGACAACCTACAGCACTTCATGAGTGCATTTTCAGTGAACTTTAAGAATATGATATTACAATCCAGTCATTTGTATGTACCAAGACCAATGACTGCTGCTTATTTAAAATACATTGTCTTAAAAGGAAGCATCACTGCCTCACTCCTGTATACCCAAGCAGTTTCTCACAAGCTGTAGGAGCAGGATCATTTGCTTGCTTTGCTTTAATTTGCTTGACTTAGGTGGTCACAGTTCAGCCCTTAACCTGCTTATGTTTTTCCTGATGTTTTCAAGGTGAAAACAATACATTTTTCTCAATAGCCTATTCAAAATGGCCCTGTGGTTTTCTGTTAAGATGCTACATTATTTTTGTGCTATTTTATGACAGGTGTATTAGAATGAGGTAAAAGCACTAAACTCATGTTAAATGTTTCTGTAGGAAAGATAGTTGCATTTATTAGGATTAATAGACTGTTTATACTGGAAACTAAAATCCTCCTTTTATTCACATGCAATATAGTGTTCAGGTAACCAAAATCCAATCTTCTTAATCCTCAGTGAAGCAGCTTTTTCCCTGACTTCAGCGACAGTTTAATTTCTGTTATGCTAACCATATGCTTCTGATTGATTATCAGTTATATTTAATTATTCAGAGTTACAGATGGCAGTTTTGTGAGGCAAACTGCTGATCTCTGGAGGCCCTGTGTGCTGATGCCACTGCCTCTGCAGTTACAACTCTTGAGCCCCTGAGGTTGAGAAAAACAGGTAATTTAGCCACTTCTGTAAGCTATATTGGCCTATCCAGCCAGAAGATAATGAAAAGATTCTGATACTAAGGTAGTAGACTAAATCCATAGAGATGGAAAAGAGGATACTAAGATGAATGTTCCGAAACAAACTATGCTGACTGTAATTAATGCCACTCTTACTCCTTATCCACTGAAAGAAAACTTTGAGTTGTATTGCATTCTTTTGCTCCACCAAGTTTTTCCAATTCTCTACATTTAAAAGGTATTTGTGCTATAGTAGACAACCAAGTCCTTCCTCGCCTGCTGGTAGGATCTTAGGTTTAGACTGTCTGAAGCCTTTCTGCCATTCATTGGAACTCCAGTGTGCAGTACAGAGCAATACTTGGTGAGCAAAGCAGGACAGGTCAGAGGCATTAGTACCAGAGTGGAAAGTATGTAGACAGCAGAAAACCAAAAATAACAAAATATTCCATCTCCCCATCTCTGGATTTTAGTAGTTAAAGCAAGAAAACAAACAAAACTAAAATCAATAACAACAACTGAGAAAATAAGTTATTCAGCATCAGTTATTCCTTCTGTGCACAGGGATAGTGGGAGAGAATTCACTGTTTGTTGGGTTTTTTTCATGCTGCGTTCTTGAGAGAGGTTTCTTGTTTTCAATTCACCTGATAGTGCAGTCCCAGCAAAATGCACCTAACAAATCATAGTGAGTGTCTGCACCTTGCTATGTATCAAAGTCCCTTAATGTGCCAACAAAGTTCTCCAAGGTCAGAAAAGCAGTTTATCAACCTCTTATATCTCTTATAGGAGACAATAAATTTATTCTACTGTTGGAACCTATGAATAATTCAGATGCTCTATGAGATAAACACTATTGCTTAGGATGCTCTGCATGTCATTGTCAACTAGTACCAAACATTGTCATCGCTCCATGCGCTCCCTACTTTTAGCTTACTTTCAGTTTAGGAAAATGAAATGCTATATGTCTTGCATTTTTCTACATCCTTTAGCTCTTTAAAGTTTTTTTTTTTTCCTAATGCAACTTTACATTAACAGATGGATGGAGACAATTAATGTTTTGAATAATTGCTCATTCCCCTCTGTCTTCAGTATAATTGACTTTAGAACTAGAAGTTATTGTCTTTTAGAGAGCTCTGAATTCTTTATTCCTGCTACAAAGCAAACAAAATATCTTCCCTAACTGTTTCAGGCATACTTCCTATTTCTTAGCTTAAGCAAATGTATAAGATTTAATATCTACACAAGTCTAGCTAATCTTAGAATAGTTTTATGGATCCCTTTAAAATGTCTAATGAAATATTTAATTCACTTATTACAAAATCATTCTGGGTTTTATCACATTTTAGAACATGTACGGCTCTAGCAGGCCAAATTAAATTTGTGTTTGTTTGTACAACTCATGAGACAAGGACTAAGAAAACCACATAATATTATTTAACTACTAGTTTTCTGGAGGGACTTATAAAGCCCAATATGACATTGGACTCTTTCTGTACTTTCTCCTTGATCATAACCTTCATACAGAAGTAAAAGTAATGTAGCAAACTTTGGGACCTGTGCTGAAATTTGAGATTCTTCTGGGTGGTCTCAGTGTCTACATATATGACTAGCCAAGGGACCCTTAACATGCTTTTGAAACTTTAATTGATAGAGACTTTGGGCTTTTAAACATGGAAAGGTTATGGAGAGCAATGTATTTATATACAAGACATTTATATAACTTAAGTCAGTATTTACTAGAAGTAACAAGTACTAAAATTCTATGTATGATCTACCATATATTCTACTATATTTCTGAATAACTTAGCCCTATTTTACCTGAAAGGATGTTTTTCCACATAATAGTAATAATTTTTCATAAATCTAACACTTGCTTCAAAAGCTTAAGACTCATTATTTTAGTAGTGAGTTTTTATGTTAGAAAATATGAATAAAGCCAATTTTACATTATGTGAATTAAATATTATTACACTGGGATGAGCTCCTAAAAGAACAAATTTATTCAGTATGTTTAAAATAAAACAAACAAATAGATATGTGTAAGGAGTTCTGCAAACAGATATAAGATTATATCTCCCGATTATTATTTCTTTAAAGCAGCAATTATAGAAATGGCAGCTTTCCAGTAAAAGTAAGCCATTTTTTAAAAAACCAACAAATTTGAAGAATAATAGTAATGATTTGGCCTCAAAGAGGGAAGTTAAAAGGAAAGACAATTCTCCTATCTTTTCCTAAATGCCTTCATCTATGACACAATGCTTTGTGCAGAAATGCCCAATAGATCATTGCCATTTTAGTAGATATTTCTTTTTCAGCAGAGACAAAGCTATAAAAGGCAGAAGAATTGTTTTAGGATTGTAGATTTTCTAGTCATTCCAATGTCAATACAACATAAAGACTTTTTTAAAGGAGTTTGTTTATTTGTTTCTTCACTTGCTTAGCATCATCAGATTAATAAAAAAATAACTGGTCCCTATTGTCCCTAAATTAAATCAAATCTTTTAAGAGATTGTTTCCCTAGACTGAACATATGGGTGTAAGATAAACATTTTGTCAAGCACCTAGTATTCATTCCAAATGCTGCTTATAAACCATTATAAGGAAAAAAACCCAACAATATATATATATTCTCTGTGGTTTACAATGGTTTACAATATGATGCTTGCATTAAGCATTGATAATAATGGAAGGGTAGTTATCTAGAAGATGGTATCATTCTTCTTTGCTTCTAGAGCAAAATTAAAAGCCTGATTAACTAAGTAACATTCAACCTATACATTTTCTTATTTTAGCTTATATCCCCTGTCTAGCTCAAAGTCCCCTTCAAAACTAATCCTAGGCTTTTTTCAGTTGACTAATTTCATTTTTCTAACCAAAACCGTTCAAATTAAAGAAGACTTATTGTTTTATCTGAAGTAAATAATTTCACTTTCAGTGTTTGTTTTTTGTTGTTGTTTTTGTTTTTTTTTTAAATAGACACAGATCATATCCAGAATCTTTTATTAATATTGTTCTGTGTGCATTGAAGGATTTGGGTCTCAAAATGAAAAAATGTTAGTTGAAATATTCTACTACAAAATATTAAAACCTTTCTTTAAATAATCTCCCAAGTGGTTTTGGTTATACTTTTCATAGTTTATGCACTGTACTAATAATCTGAAAAATCATCACTAAGCCTCACAAATTCAGATTATTTCCTGACTAATATTGATTCAAACAAATAGTATGTTTTCATAAATATTCCACTAGAATGAAAAAGAAAATTATAAAATGTGTGATGAAAGAGCCTGAGGAGATAAAATCCAGCCTCAGATTTTTGGGACAGTGACTGCAAGTCACATAAAATCACGTAAAATCTATAGGTTTAACAGCCCAGTCACTATTGACTGGCTGTTGAAACATTGCAACTCGTATAAAAACAAGGTTACTTCCTTTCACCATCCCCTCTTAGGCCTTTCATGAGCTAAAAGGAACAAAAGATACCATATTCAGAGGTAGGTGAGAAATCCTTTTAGAATTGGCTCCCCGTCAGACCATGTGAAGTCTAACGCATACAGTCTAAGTGAGGTGGGATATACATCAAGAACTGAAGTAAAACCCTTTGCCAATTCTTACTTTATAAGCTTTTCTCCCCAGTAAAAAAAATGTGTTTTTTGTTACTGCACTGGAACAATAATTATCCATGCTCTGGATCTAGCAGGTCTGAACGATTCTCAGGCAACCTTTCCTACAGTACATATCAGGTGGTAACTGTATGTTTCTGGACAGATTTTTTTTTGCCTGGTATAGTCCCTGAGCTACAGTAAATTTATGGACAATAACTTGCTACCTGTACTTGCTGATGCACCCGGAACAGATTTCACACTTGCTATAATTTGCCTCCACTTTATTCAGGTCAGTCTAGCAGAACACAGTTAAATATACTGTACACTGTTAAATAAGTGTATACAGTATTTATTAACTGGTGCAAGAAGTGATAATAAAATGATTTAAAACACTGGAAGCCTATACAGAAGGATATTTTTTACACAATTAGGCCTCTTCCAGAATTCTTTGACAAAATAATGTCACCAAAAAAACAGTGACTACAGAATGGATTTCCTATAGCATGGTTTCCCTCTAAACCATTACCTGCCTCAACTGTGCAATATAAACTGTATCTACATATTTTTGTCTTTAGTACAGTTATAATGTTTCTTTTATATGAGTCTTATCTTCAAGCTGTAAATTTAATAGCTACTGCAGACTATACCACTGACATTAGTTTTAATGATGTGAGACTCCAATAACTCCTAAAGAGTTTAAGATTAATGCAAAAGAACTTAATTTTGTGAGTCATGACTTATTTTTATTAGTACCTCTGCAGTTTGATTTAGATTTAGAGTGGAGAGAGTATTATTTGCCCAAGAAATGAAAGGCTGATCATTTTATTATATAATTCACAAGTAATATGTATTTGATTCTAATTTCTGTTTGCAATAGGGATTCAAATATTTGGGGCAGGAAATCAAAATTCTTGCAGGTTGCATAGCACCAGTATGGGACCCATTCAAATTCTGCAAGGGGATTAGTGGGAGGACATGATCATCAGCGTCAGACCCTGACCTGCACTTCAAAAAGCAAAAGCAAGTCTAAAATGCCAGAAACAGAAACTTGCATGAAATGATTTGCTTTGTTGGTCCAACAATAGGGCATGGAGTGTGCTCCTCCATCAGATAAGGACATAGTCAAGTTGAAGTCTGATAATTTCTTGGTACCCGTTGAACCACACTGTTGGAAAAGTAGCTCCCTACTTCATCTTTTCAGGAAATAAGAATGACGGTGTCAGGAATTGAAGTAACAAGTGAAGAGAATAAATAGTTTTGGAGCTATCTGACAATGAAGTGGCTGATATACTGACCAAAGTAGGTAATTTAATGTGACTAAACTGTTATACTGTATGGCAGTAGATATATTATGTTTAAAAGACGTGCTCATCATGATGCTGGAAATTTCAGACAAGTGCAATTGACCTCAGTACCAAGACAACCCATACAGTATTAAAAGCAAAATTGTAACGTTGTGATCTTATAGACAGAGGAAAAAAGCAAACCTAGAGTATTGTCTCCTGTAAAATAAACACCAAAATACATCAGAACATGCCTATCTGATCTTTGATGATGATTAATAGTGTCAAATAATTCTGCAAAAGACCAAATTGTATTAAAAAAATATTTCTACAGAAAGATAGACTTCCAATATTTTTACTCATTTGTTACCACATCTTGCAGCAGTTAATAAACACTTTAATGATCTCAAAACAGTTGCCTATAGTACTGATGACTTATCAGCCATTCTCACTGTCGGAGTTTGGAGAAGAGTGATCAAAATAATATCAAAACAGCTCCGTGTAAAGATTGGATTAATAATCTAGGACTGTAAAATGTTAAAATGAGACATATAAGCAAAGCAACATTAAAACTAGACTAAATCATTGGCATAGAGAAGATAAATCCTTGTTATTGTTTCTTCATTCTCAGGAAATGAAGATGAGAGATTTTCTGATAACATTAAAATGAAAAAAAAAAAAGAACCTAAAATATACTAAAATGGACACTACTTCTAATACCATTTTGATTATTAATTTTGTATTTGCAGTTTTCAAACTAAACCAAATCCCTCAGCTTTTTCAGTTCTTGCTGTCTCTTGAACACCAGCACCGATTTTTGGTTTATGCCAAGTGGATTTCACCCAGTCAGAAGGCAAAGCAGAATACTAACTCTGAGCTGAATTAGAAAAGCTAACAGCTGCATAACATAAGGACAGGGATTATTGTGACCTGACTATGGGCAACACAAATAACTTAACCAGTCATCGTCAAAACTGATTCCCAAGTTGTTGGCATTTTTTATTAAGGTATTAAACAAGGAAGCTATTAAGGACTTGAGACCTGTGCTATGAAATAAGCAACATTACCCAGAAAAATGACAGTTCTCTCAGAGCTGAGTTCATTAGAAATACCAAGCAAGGCCACAAACCTTTTAAATCCCCTGAGGTTTCAGAAGAAAAGCAAGCTCTGTAGCACACACAAAAGGTTTCAGAGAAAAGCAGGCATTTTTTAGTGCCTTATGTGCATGGAGACTGCAAGTGGAACTACTCACTGAATAAAACAATGACTGAAGAATTAGGGTAGCATCATTTCCAGGTCATGCCTAGAGAAGTGCTTGCATTCCCATTCCACAGCTGGGAACCTGAGGAGTGGAAAAATCACTGCTCTAAAGTTACTAATGTTACAGAGACAAAAGTCACGTAAAACCTCTCATGGACTTCAGTTTTGCTGCTGTCTGGAGCTGAAAACTGGAGTCAACTGCATCTCTCATTCTTTTGCTTTTTTCTAGTTCTTGCAGCTGCATCCAGGTCTCCTTCATGTTTTGTAATTTGTTTTCAAAGGCAAAGAATTCTCCTAGTGGCTGACACCTTGCCAGAAGTTTCTTTTTTAAAAATATTTTCATCATAATTTGGGAACTTGACTGGGAGATGAACAACTATATTTTCAGATGTTATCTGAGATTAACCACTGCCAAAAGTTTTGCCTTCAGCTTAGTTTATTGTGTCTTTCATTCCAAGAGGGAACAATAAAACTGTGGCCTGTGTATCACACCCATAATTACCAATTTACTAGGTTAAAAAATGTATTTTTCTTGTTTATCTGATACCCTGCTTTGCTTCTTTTATCTTTGTTTGTTAGGTCTGTTTAAATACTTGTGTGAATAAATCTTTATTTCACAGCATTTTACAGGTAAAGCTAGTAAGAATAGATGATGGCAAATGCTGGCTTTTTAATGATGAGTACAATGTTTGATGTTATGAATGGACCTTATAGTCCCAAATAAATAAAATTCCTTCTGTTCACTAACTTACTGGAACTCCTTTCCCCTTTATTTCAATTTCTGCATTACAGGTATCCAAGAGTCTGGAAATTGTTGCTTTTCTTTAAGAAGTTAAAGGGTATGGTTCTGCAGGTACGTTTGAGGGAGACTGGACTTGGCTTAGGACACAATTGTGTAAGTTCTCTTTCAAATGTTAACCTCTAAAATGCACTAGAAATACAGCACAGAAACTCAGTAAAGTGAATTTCTGCAGAAGGACAAAAGGAGAAGTCAAAGCTGTTCTATCCTAAATCAGACAGAAGTTATTAGTGAGATGCTGGTATTGCAAGCATTAGTGCTGTGCCCTCTACTACTTTTATTCATACAAATGAATTGGATAATGCTTTTGAAAGCAAGATTTCCATGTGATTCTAAATTAGGAAGAACAGTAAATAATGAGGAACAATGCAGACAGTAATAGGACTAATAGATGACAAATGTAGTTCGATGCAGCTTAATGCAGAATAATGAATCTGGTCAAAAAGAATACAAAAAAAGGAAAGAGAGAAAACACCACCTGCAAGCTCATCCACACACACACATATACACACAAAAGAACAGAACAAATGGAATTTAAAAAAAAAAAAAAAAGAAAGGAAAATTTAGTTGTGGGCATATCCTTTCCTAAAAGGAGTCCTTTGCAACATGCCAGCCTCAAGATCACATGGATGAACCGCAGCTCCAGCTCTGGACCCCCCAGCAGAAGAAGGACATTGACCTGTTGGACCGTGTACAGAGGAGAGCCATAAAAATTATCAGAGGATGGGAGCACCTCTCCTATGAAGACAGGCTGAGACAGTTGGGGTTGTTCAGCCTGGAGGTTAAAGGTTCCAGGGGGACCTTGTAGCAACCTTTCAATACCTGAAAGGGGCCTATAAGAAGGCAGGGGAGGATCTGTTCACAAGGGTTTGTAGCGACAGGTCAAGGGGTAATGGTTTTAAGCGAGAAAATGATAGATTTAGGTTAGACATCAGAAAAAAGTTCTTTAATATAAGGGTGGTTTATCATCAGAGCAAGTTGCCCAGGGAGGTGGTGGAGGCCCCATCCATGGAGACATTCAAAGTCAGGCTTGATGGGGCTCTGAGCAATGTGACCTAGTTGGAGATGTCCCTGCTTATTGTAGGGGTGTTGGACTAGGTGAGCTTTAGAGGTCCCTTCCAACCTAATACATTCCATGATTCTATATGGAAAAAGATATTATGATTATCACACTTAAAGACAAAATGCTGAGATATTGCAAGTCTCTTCTTGATTCTCAGTTTATTTTGGTCCCTAAACAGCCTGCAACAGACTAAACACATGCATCAACAGTAAAGTTGACACACAGACAGTGACTGTTAAAGAAGTTTGCACTTCATTTTACAGCTAGAGAGATGGCTATTTTCAAATAGTTTCAATCCTTCTTTTGTTATTTGCCTTCAGTTAGCCTGGTAGCCATGGTTTCCAAAGGTTTCCTGTCAATACTGCACTACTGGAAGTTATTTTCCTATGTATACACAGTGTTTATACACCCCACTGCATATCTACTTTACAGAAGGCAATTTACAAAGGAACAAGAGTTTTTCTTTTTATTGTTTAAGTTTATTCATACACGTTAAAAAAAATTATATGAATAGCTATTTATAATTAATCTTGTCAAGTTACTACTATCATCTTAATAAGACCAGTATTCTCCAGTACTGGAAAACTGATGTTAATGTTATTTACTCTTGCCAGTTTTCAGATCTAAGTGGCTGAGAGCATTTCACCTGAAAGCTGCTTGATGCATTGATATAACATTCAGATTCATGGTTCTCCTCTGAATCATAAAACTATCTGGAAAGCACCACTGCATTGTGAAACACGATCTTTATCACAAACAGTAGCTTCTCCCTGTTACAATATTGTTATGGTATGGACATTCAAAGCTCTAATGCAATGCATCACTTTAGTACTCGCTTAACATTAAGCATCTGAGTATTTCTTTTGGTGCAGGTATCATCGTGCAGTTTCTTAAAGAGTTAGTCTTCCTAAATTTATTTTAATTCTTTTGATGTGGCTTTTTATAGAGTTACGCATTTTGTTAGGTAAATGCTTTCATTCCTAAAACAGTATTTTATTGTTCTTTTCTGATGGGAGGTTATGGATAGGATTTTATTTCTCATTCCGCTTCCCTTAAAATTACCAGTCTAGTTCTTGCCCTAGGGTTTCTATTTTGTGCACTAATAATATTAATTGCATTGCATTATTTTTTTCCAAAACCAAAATAAGTTAACTCACCATTCTGAAGGGCTAAACTTTTGCTTTTCTGAAAATATAAGATATTATTGGAATATTTTCATGCAGTTTTTCTTCTTAAGAAAACACTTCTGCTTACTATAAAATGGTTTTTCATTTTCCGTTCTCTGTTTCACTTACTTTTTTCTTTAGTGAATTTAAGATCAACTGGCTCAATGTACCTTGCAAGGTTCTGTTGAGATCTTTGACTTACAATATGATTCTTTCAAACATTGGATCCTAAAGATCAAGGCCAACAAATGCGATTTTGGTCAGATGGGAAGGGAAATTGCCTTGATTTTGTTCCAATCAGGCAATTAAGAAATGATAAATTGGAACCTCTGTAAAGCTGGAAACCATAACTCTCAGATGTGTCATGCACTCTGAAGTGTAGAACAACTGATAACAATAATAAATGCTATTACTGATTGTAAAACAATGCAAATGAACATAAGCATGTAAGAACGAGGTGATTTAAAAGCTGGTATTTGTTTGGAAATTTCCAATTAATCTTGTGAAATCAGTAATTTTGCCACCTTTTTTATATAATGTTTGAGTCATCTGTCCCTTGTAGTGTGAAACAATCATCTCCCTACTCCTACTGGTCACACCGTTTCTGATACAGGCCAGGATGCCATTGGCCTTCTTGGCCACCCGGGCACACTGCTGGCTCATGTTCAGTTGGCTGTCAACCAATACCCTCAGGTTCTTTTCCACCAAGCTGCTCTCCAGCCACTCTTCCCCAAGCCTGTAGCGTTGCTGGGGGTTGTTGTGACCAAGGTGCATGACCCGGCACTTGGCTTTATTAAACCTCATCCAATTGACCTCAGGGACGGGGAGCACGCAGAGGTGCTGATGCTGATGGTTTAACTGGGATCCAAAAGGCATTTCATAACATTCCTAAAGCTTAACCACTCAACTAAAATATTCACTTAATGCACTTTTATTCTCTTTTGGTTGGCTTTAGTGAAACAAAAATAAACCATTCACTCTGAACCTTTAACTTCATTAGCTTATAGCTTTTCAGAACTTTATGTCAAAGGTCTTAAAAGAAAGCATTTCATGCTCAAGAATCAAGCATGTAAACAAATACACCTATGGTTTTCAGAAAAACCTGTTGGAGTGGAGCTCTGTTACTACTGGGAACCATTCACAAGAGTTCATATGCATCTTGTGCAGTCAGCCTCAAAAGCTTTACCTTGGCAGCAGCTAATAGCATAGATGCACTTACGCTGACAGCTGTGAACACTGTTCACTTCCCAATATATGTTCTTCTCCTGTTCAAAGAATGACAGGATGCTTAAGACAAAATGTAAAAATTATTTCTGAGTCCTTGCTGAATGAACCTTGCACAATGTGCAGCTCCAAAGATGCAATTCACCCTCTGACAAAACACACTGCCTGCAGGATGGCTTCCCACACTGGTGCCAGAACTGAAAACTTCACTGGCCTCGTCAGAAAACACCCTCTTGAGAAATCAAACTGTTGCATGCTCCATAACAAAGTGAGCTCCAAGTACTAAAGAATGTTCCTTCAGAGCGTATGTCCTAGGCAGATTTCAGTCTATGTCAAAGAGTTGTTACTGTGACTATAAATAGTGGCACAGGTACCTGCAATAGCTCAGAGATGGAAAGCAAAACCCTTTTATATGCAGAATGTAGTGAGATCCTTTGTAATAGAGGCATAAAAGTTTCAGGAAGACTATCAATTTCCTGTATGTCTTCATCGTGTTAGGCTTTAACCAAGAGATTTTAACCAAACAGAAGGGGGAACACAAAGCATCAGCCATCACAGCTCAACCCCTTCCTTCTAAACCACTAGCTATTTTAAAAGGCAGTCAGGAAATCCAACGACAGAAGTAACATTTCAGGAGTTCAAATACAGGCCTGCTAGTAACATGGGGTCCAAGTCAAGGATGCATCGTAGGTGAAATTTAATCAGGACTCGAATGTCTGCACTGTCAAATGAGACATGATTAACTGCTTTCTACAAGTGGCTTAAGGTTCCCAACGTCACTGACTGAACATTTCCTGAGCTTCAGAATGCATAATTTGGTTTCACTTTTGCTGGCAGTTTTTAATGGCCAGAGCAGACACTGCATGGGACATCTTCTGCTGCACACTGCTGAGAGTCTGGTTCATGGTCAGGTAATGAGGCCAGGGAATTTTTCCAAAGCTACTCTTACATGTGTCAGCATTTTTATAATAGGAGAAATACAGATATACTCAGAGTATAGGCTAATTTTTATAACTTTGTGAAGCATGAAAACAACCTGAAAACAAAAACTGCCACGCTAGTGTTAAAATGAACAGCTATATTAAAATTTGACTGAACTCACACATCACTTTGAAAAATAGGTAAGTAATAAGAAACATAAAACAGAAGCTGTCAGGCTAGGAGCCTGCACTTAACCTCTCAGAAAGGAGGGTATCTAATCCATAGATTGATGGCTGAAGTCCTGTCAACACAATGTCTTCTGGTATAGAGTAGAAGAATGGTCATCAGCCTAATGCAGACATAATATTTTGCATCATAAAGATTATAATAGAATTACAGAATCATTTAGCTTGGAGAAGACCTTTAAGATCATCTAGTCCAACCACAATCCTACTCCACCAAGGGTTATGTGTCAGTCATTAAGTCTGATTGAGGTTTACACAACATCTGGAACACGAAGAGGCTGGTGATGATAGTGGTTTTACATTTAACTGGATGGAAACTCTCAAAAGTACTGCAACACAGCTAATGCAACCACAAGCTCTCATGCTAGAAGACAGGATCCTGTATTGACAATGATTCTGGACTACCATAACAACCAACAGGTATGTCTGAGACACAACCATGAAGAAAGACTTCTGTCCTGTAGCGTGACAGATCCTCTAGTCACCAGTCATCAGGGATGGGGTACTGTGGCAAGCATCATCTTGATTTCAGCTGCGTTTCAATTCAAGGTGAATTACCACTTTCTTTTTAGGAAGTAAACACCACAATATTATTTTCCTTGATGTCATGTGGAAATTGCCAGGAATTGATCAATAAGAAAAGTATCAGAAAGATTCTTACAATGGGACAAGCAAACGAGATTTTCCCTCAGTTCTCTGGTGATACAGCACTGGTGTCTTTTACTGATGAATACACACTAAGGTGAGTTACAAGTCTGTTCCACAAGCCAGTTAGTGTTCTGCTTGCTGGTTAAAGACTGATCAATTGTTGAGCTGCCAATTTAGGCTGCTTACCCTTGGTACTTTCTTTTTCTTTATGTTCTATTTTTACTTTTTTTTTTTAACCAACTCAGATGAAATTGGGCTGTGAAACTGACACGCAAATACCTTCAAGAGGAGCAGAGACTTTTGAGAGCATATCACAAAAATTAGTCTTGGAGGAAGTATTTATTCCTGGAAACAGTCTTATCTGACCACAGTCAGAATTTTTGCAGCATCTTAATATAGTTTAGTTGCTATCCTGCTGCAACCCTTCTTTCTTCTATTATATTACAACTATCAGATAAATTTCAGTGAAGATGCAACGGTATCAGGTTGTTAAGCATTTCAGTGTACCACATAAGAAAACAGAAGAAAGACAGGAAAAAACAGCAGGTTATTCACTCAACCCTGATAAGGTAGGAAGCTGTTAATATAAGCAACTATCTACTTACCTGAGTCTGACTGATTGCTATATGGTTGCCATGGAGAGGTGACTGACGTTCTTTCTCTTTGCTGTGACGACTACTCTGCTTACTGCGCTGAAGCTGCTGCCTCAGTTTGGCAATCTGCTGGAAAGAAGTTCAGGTGAAGCGGTAATAAGTTATCGAATGGGTAACTGCTCAAATCTTCACGTATAAAGTAAATCACAGACTTCCCCATTTACAAACAAGCACTGTAATAACCAATGCAAACAAAACTACTCAGAATTACAATTCTTAGCAATTTCTGGCCTATAACTTGTTTAAACTGGGCACTATGAAGCACGCAGTTTAATTTAAATGACCTTAATCCAAACCAAAATTTTCCAGTGATAACTCATAAAAGCAAAGAGCCCTCACAAACATCTGGCCATCAATATGCACTGCTCATCTTGAAGAACTTCTTTAATACATTTAACAGTATTTCACCACAGGCTATATTATCACAGACTCCTTCAGGCAGACAGAATTATCTTTTCTGCTGTCTGCTGCAAAGATGTCCAATCAAAAGTCACATATTTTAAAGGTCAAATGCAACTAAAGCCATTAACAATTTGACCTGCTCCTTAACAAGAAACCAAAGAATTTCATTTGGGGATTCCCCCACTCATTCACTCCTCCTGGATTATTTCTACATAGAAGAGTATTTACCTCTATAAGCATTGTTCAGAAGTTTAAACTATGTGCAAATTCACATAATAGGTACAGACACTTCCTTAAGATTGGGTAATTTTTTCTTTTGGGCCCAAGTCCTGCTCTTCCTCATGCTCAGCACACTGGCATGTAAGGCAACACATGCACAGCCCCATTTCAGTTTTAATTCAGCTAATGAAACAATTGTTTAAAAAACCTGAAGGGCAAGTAAGGATAATTCGTATTGCAAAGAACTTAATCAGCTGCAAAGTAACGTCTGAGTGACAGCTTACAAGTACACACACTCTGTGGTTAACTCCAGATAGTCACATGTATCACTAGTGCTCTTGCAAAGCAACTCTGTGGTAGAGAATCACTTCACATTGCTCTTCACAGTGTCAGAATGACAGTGCTTGGTGAAGAGATTTGGATGGAGCTTTGCTCTGGGCTGTGGACTTTTCTTTGGGATGTTTCTGGTATCACTCACAAATGAAAGATCCACCTTTAAGGCTTCTGTGGTGGTTTAGTCCCTGCCGGGGCCTGAGCACTACATGCCGCTGCCCCCCCACCGCCAGGGTGAGAAAGGGAGACAGGGAGAGCACAAAGCCTGGGACTGAGATAAAGAGAATTTAATATGATAACACACAAGAAACAATCAGAACAACAGTAATAACAACAGAGAGCAAAACAAGGTACAAAACAAGCGATACCAAGCACACAGATGTGCGGAGCAGACCCGAACCCATGTACCCCTCACCAGTGTCGCACGGGCGGAACCCACGTTGGGGGCACAATGGTAGCATGGTATGGAATAGCCCAGCTGTGGCTCCCACCCAGCTCCTGCTGAAAATTAACCCTGTCCTGGCCAAACCAGAACATTATCCACCCCTTATTCTACACCATCTATGCCATGCCCAGCAGCCATTTAACAATCAAAAAGAACTGGCCGTTCTTCTCCAAAATTAAGTCCCCCTGAGGCCCACATCGGACCTCTCCATCCTCCTGCATCACCCACCAGGTGCACCCAGGTCCTTGTGCAAAGGCAATCCCGTGGATGGGTTTGCCTTTGCCTGAGGCAGGACTAACCCAGACCATTTTTCCCAAAACACGCCGCATGTGTATTACAGAGACTTTATCCCCGACTACGGTATGTGGAAGTTTTGACTGGGCAGGGCCAGCTCGATTGACAGATCCTCTTGTGTTCACCAACCAGGTGGCCTTAGCCAGATGCGTGTCCTAGTGTTTGAAGGTTCCATTCCCCATCACCCTCAGCATAGTTTCTAGCAGTCCATTACACTGTTCAATTTTTCCAGAGGCTGGTGCATGGTATGGGATGTGATAGATCCACTCAATGCCATGCTCTTCTGCCCAGGTTTCTATGAGGCTGTTTCGGAAAGGAGTCCTGTTGTCCGACCTGATTCTCTCTGGGGTGCTGTGTTGCCACAGGACTTGCTTTTCCAGGCCCAGGATGGTGTTCTGGGCAGTAGCGTGGGGCACTGGACACATTTCCAGCCATCCAGTGGTTGCTTCCACCATTGTAAGCACATAGTGCTTGGCTTGGCAAGTCTGTGGCAGTGTGATGTAGTCAATCTGCCAGGCCTCTCTGTATTTATATTTCAACCATTGTCCTCTGTACCACTG
>JAVSBS010012921.1:0-22973 GCA_033124195.1 Coracias cyanogaster | reverse complement strand
ACTGTTTCCTGTCTGCTGTATTATATTTCCAGCAGATGTCTGGCAAGTTGAGGTCTCCCACAAGAACAAGGTCTTGCAATTTTGCAGCTTCTGCCAGTTGTCTATAGAACAATTCATCAACCTCTTCATCCTGGTTGGGTGGTCTATAGCAGACTCCCAGCAGGACATCTACCTCGTTGGCCTTCCTCAACTTTACCCATAAACATTCAACTGGTCTTGGTTTTGTCTATCTTTTATTTCCCTCTCTGTGTTGCACTCTGGAGTAATACTTTGGTACATGGCAACTAACAAGTTCAGTAAAAGTAAAAGTAAATATTAAAAATGAAGGTGTTTTTCTTTTCATCTGATTAACAACTAATATGTGTTCTAGACTAAATTCCCACTTAGTTTTTTTAAATGTTTCACTACTTATTTTTGCACACAGGTTTGTGAATCAATTAGAATTGACGCCTTTTAAGATTTCTGTTCCAATTACTTGACATCTTAAAGGGACAGAAAACACACAATCAGCGACTATTGTCATATTTTTGTGAGGTGTGATTTCATTAATTTTGTCTGAAATTCATCTTCATTAACTGTTTCTGAAAGAAAAATGGACAGTGTTTTAACTGGATTCACTTGAAACAGAGCATAAGAAAAAGCAACTGCAGAGAAGTACTTCTAAACAGAAGCTATGTATTTGTTAATCACAATTAGAACAAAAAGTTAGCTTAAAGTTCATTCAAATAATGGATACTAATGATATGTTTTATTTTCTTAACTGAGGATCAGAGTAAATGTGCTAAATCAGAGGAAAATCTCTTCAGATGAGCCTAAACAAAAATTTGTTTGATCCAGGATTTCTAACCTGGAGAGACAGAGGGCTCTTCAGTGGGGAAATCCTTCCTTTCTTCAGGGAGGGGTATGAGGTCAAAAGACACACTGGCAGAGTGCCTACCTTTCTCTGCAATGACAGCTGGAACTCCATGACCAGCTTAAGCTTTGCTTCTCATTTCTAAGCAGCTGGATTTGGATGAAACAAATACCTTATGTCTGTAATTTGACTGACAATGTAATGAACAAAAAATATAATACTACAGAGTTTGAATGTTAGAGTAGTTGAAGTTCAAGACCAACTTACCTGTTGCATCCACTGAAATGCTTCTGTAGTTGAGTGCTTAAGAGCTGAAATACTGTGAGGTGACAAAAGCCAGTGTTATGTCAGAGTTCATCCACTTGTGTGATAAAACTTAAGAATCACCATTACGTCTAGAAGTGAAAGGGAAAGATTGCCTACTTATTTGCAGATACAGCTTTTTTGAAAGATATATTCAAAATATAATTTATATGCATGAAATAAAATATGCATATATATTTTTGATGGCTGACATCTTATCCTGCAAGATTTAACAAAGATTTAACATTCATTTGAGTTCTTTTCCCAAGTCCGCACTAAGTTTGCAGTGATGTGTCCTCTGCATCAGCTTTAATTATCTGTAAGTTATGCACGGATTTTGAAGGGAAAAGTTGTTTTCATTTCAAGCTAGGTAATACTCCAGTGGTCTTGTACATGTTGTTCTTTAGGTATTGTCACCTGCAGTATGAGCATTCTAGGTTATAAAGTGAAGTTTCATCTCAGTGTCAGGCTGTTCTAGGCAGTAGACAGGCCCTTCTGCAGTAATTAAAATTAAAACAATTAATGAGCATGAGTCATTAATTTTCATAATCGGGATAATATTTATCTGCATTTTCATCATTTAAAGACACATTTGAAGGACTGTGAATTAAAATCCATATCCTGGAAATGTAGACATTTAACAAGTATAATCATTTGTTTAATCAGATTTCTTGTGAGATATTTATAATTTCATTATGGTTTATTGATGCATCTCCTAAGCAATATTTACTGCATCTAAAAAATCCCAAGAAGGCAAAAAAACCAACCATTGCACTGTGTTGGTTTTTTATTGTACTTAAAGTGAAAATAAATAGCTTTATGTTAACTTCTTACAAAAAAAGGTTTCTAGGAAGGGATAAGATCCACAGTTCAAATTCTGTCATCCCAGAAACTTGGTGAAGGTTTAAATCCCAGACTGAAATTTATCTGTAATATTTGAAGCCCTACTCTTACACTGATCACCAGGAGCTAGTATTCCTAGGAGAGACGAGATAGAGTAGCTGTCTCAGAATAAGTGGAACATATGGCAATGCACTGGGAGAGAAGAATAATTTAAAATGTCCATTTCTTGTCAAAATAAGATATAGAAGCCAAATTCTAAGCTAATCTATCGTGGCAATCCTGTGACTTTTCGCCAGGGCATGCCCCATAAGACCAAAGCCATTTCACTAAGTCTGTAATTGGACAATTACATTTTCCAGACTGTAAATGCTGACTTGGAGACTTGTCTCCCATTAATCTTTTGTCTACCAAATGGCATGTGCATATTTATTTCATAATGGTCACTATACATGCAGAAAAATAAAAATCTGTCCACCATTTCTTATGGTGAAAAATGTGTAAAGCTGTAATTTGTTTCAGTCTCTCAGTGACCCACCAGATTAATGCATTTAAAGCCTTTTACTTCTGGAGTCCTGGGTTCAAATTATTTGTTTGAGCTGACAAGGAAAATGTGTTGGCTTCAACATACTTCTTACCAGATGTTTGTGCACAATGACAATCATCCACATAATTCAGCATGATTCATAATTTCTGTTCAGAAAAACATTTTTATGTCTAAAGCAACAAGATACAATTCAGATTCCAGTTGAAGCACAATGCTACTCACAGGCAGGAAAGTGGAATTAAAAAAATAGACATTTTCTAAATATACTTAAATTTTATTAGAAGGCATCAGCTCTGCAGTCCTTTTTCTGGTAAAATTCCCATAGAGAATAAAAATAATTTTACCTGAAAACTATTTGCTTGACTGGCCCTATAGGTTTTGTGATTGTGGTCAAAGTGAAGAAAGCACCATCATCCTACTTGTGAAGCCATTAAAATCTCAGTAACTCTCTATTACTAAATGTCAATGAAGCACAATTACCAGAAAGCAACACCAAATATACATTTTGTGAGAACAGAAAAAAAAAAAATTGTGATGTGCAGGCATAAGTTCTAAACATAAGAAATCATATTCTCTTTATTTTAAACAGCATCTTTATTTTCTGAGTTCAAACTTGTAAAGGAGACTTAACTAAGCCACTCATTTTGTTGTCACAATCAAGAGTGTTTAGAGTTTAAATGCATGATTTGTGCCTGCAGTCAGGCACTCCAATTACTTGCACCTGTAATTGATCACTGGTGCAAAATTAGAGGTTGCATTTAAAAACGTGGCCCACAATGAAACATGGAGGGATGCCAAATAAAGAAAGAAGATTCATCTTGAATTGCTATAGTCTAAAATTGTTATTGATTGAGTATGACACCAGGCAAAGAACAGTGGCCAATCTCATAGTACAACTCATGGTAACTGAGGAACACAGAAAGAATGAGATTCACCGAAACAATCCTTGTAAATAATAATAAAACCAGCTTATTTTCATTCTTTGCATACTTTGAAGACTATTGGTTTATAGTCATGAAATAGTGAGAGTTATGCTGTGATAGGCACTATGCAAGTAAAAAAATAAAAATGCCAGGAAAGTTTAAAAAATGTAGACATCTAAAAATGTAGAAAAGTAATTTGTGGAACTTCATAAATTGATTATGCAACTTTCTCCCAAACCTGGTCTATAATTCCTACTTTCCTGGAATTTACAATAGCATTCTCATTTTGCTAAATTTTATTGATGAGTATGCAAGGGTTGGGCTCACTTTTCTTCATGTTTTGACATTTGATTGGAAGTTTTTTGGTAATAACTTCAGCAAAAAGAATGTATTTTAACATATATGAAAAAAAAAATCTTTATTTTCAGTACCAATAATTAATCAATATCTGGTTTGGATTTCTTTTTTCATAGTTATGTATTTTTGCCTGCCACACCAAAATCCCATTCTGGGCTGCATCAAAAGAATAAGCAGCAGGTCAAAGGAGGTGATCTTCCCCCACTAGTCCTCTCTTGTGAGACCCCACCTGGAGTAATGCATCCAGCTCTGGAGTCCTCAACATAAGGACGTGAACCTGTTGGGGCCAGTCCGGAGGAGGGCCACAAGGATGATCAGAGGGTTGGAACACCTATCCTATGAAGACAGGCTGACGGAGTTGGGGTCATTCAGCCTGGAGAAGAGAAGGCTCTGGGGAGACCTTATAGCAGCCTTCCTGTACCTAAAGAGGGCCTGAAAGAAACCTGGAGAGGGACTTTTTACAAGGGAATGTAGTGATAGCACAAGGGGCAAGCTGCCCAGAGAGGCTGTGGATACTCCTCTGGAGTACAATACAATCCCTGGAACTGTTCAGGGCCAGGTTGGATGGGCTTTGAGCAACCTGGTCTAGTGGAAGGTGTCCCTTCGTGTGGTGCATGAGGCACGGACCTTGAATGTTGGTGCGAACGGAATCGTTTATTCACGCAGTTAGCTACTATATATACTCTACATGCTGTTAGTCTCATGATCTACAATTGTTTTGATATAGCCTGGTTAGAAAGCTCTCTAATTGGTTAGTGATAATTCCATCGCTATTTTCTTTGCAAGAGGTGGTCACGTTATTTACAACGTGCAGCTGTAACAACAGACCTTGACTCTCAACTGCTGTACATTCTTCTGACGGGTACCTTGTGTCTTCCCACATTCTTTCTTGCAACTCCCTTGTTTTTACCCAAACTTGCACATTATCAAGAGCCCTGTGAAATAGTACATTCTGTAGTTTCCCACACCTGTGCATGGCAGGGGAGTTAGAATTAGAGAATCTTTATGGTCTTTTCCAACCCAAACAATTATATGATTCTATGGTATTTACGGACAAGGTCAACTAAAAAACCTCAGTTATATGTGTGAAATTTCATTGGGATAGTTGTAGTGAAAGAACTAACAGAAAGCAGAAAAATCAGGAAACTCCTTTCTTTGCAATGGATTTTTTATAACAAGTTAAGATTGTTATGAAGTATTTAATTATGAAAAATTATGTGGTGTTTTTGTCTTTTATATTCTAAGCCCTTCTTGTCATAGGGTAAATATGGTAAGAACTGGACAGCTAGACTAACTGAAGATGACAACAAGGGAAAGGACAAAGAAAAAAGTCTGTTGTAATTTAATTTTAAAAGGTACCATCATTTATTTTCAGTTGGCATTCAATTTTCAATATGCTCATTTTAAAATGCATTACTGTTTAGTTTTGAATGTTATGGTAATTTGGGAATTGACTTAGCTTTTCTCCGAGTTACAGATATGAGGCATATTAATGAACTTGAGTTTCAGATGACAAATGGTGCTTGAAGTTTCCATGTCTTTTAATTCATTTTTGATTAGAACATGGGTGTTCTCTGAAATATAGATGGTATTTGCGAGCCAAAATGGTCATCTGATTTCAACATACAATGTGATGCTTCAGTGAAGTTTGAACTTTGGAGTGATTTAAAATTCATTGGTAATAGTGCTATAAAGGCCATGTTCCCTGGCTCAGAATACAATAAACTGCAGGGTAGTATCTCCTTTGCAGGCACACTAAATCTTCAGTCTCTTTCATATATAGAGTTGTTGGGGTTTTTTTTGAATGAGTGTGAATTCCAGCTTGTGCTTACATTGTCAGAAGCAGGTTGCTGATGCATAAGGGTTTTACTAAGGCAAGGAAAGTAAGTGGCATAAAGTGAATTGTATTTGTTAGAAATATATTTATGCCTGCCCATTAAAACACTAACACATGTAGATTAAAATGAATTCTGGCGAGTATAAATTCATGTTGTTATACATTTTGAAACCCAAGATTATGTTTATAATAACAAATCTGGATCAGTTAACTTGAAATGATTGAAAACAAAACATTAAAAAATGGATTTTTCACATTGAATTTTTCTTCCTATTCAGCTTAGAAAAGGTTACAATTTAAAATATTTTCAAGATTCCCAATGCTTCCAGAATGCATAAATAAACCAGATGGTAGAGGGCCTTAACTGATTCCTCCCTATGGTTTTTATTTAAGAGTACAGAAGCCAAGTTCTAGCCATATGTACAAAGTGAAATTCCCTGATTGTTATATTTTAAATTTTTTTTTATACTGTTGTTAATCAGTTGTCATTAAATATAGCTGCTCCATTTTTCCACTCAGAATATACAAATTACCTTTTACTTGGAGTGCCACGTGATGCTCTGTGACTGCTCTGTGCTTAAATCTTCACATGAATCCTGTGCTTGCCTGTGCGTAACAATAAAAATACTCATCACTCTTTACTACAAATCTAGTTCTTCCAGGAAGATGCACCTTTGAATGTGTACCTCAGGGAGCAGCAAAAGCAGAGCTGCTTCTTGAGAGAGGACAAGCTAGGAATCAAGGGTAGCTTCACCTGGGGACCCAGTCCCATATGGGCTGAACACAGCAGGTAGAGTCGGGTGCTAGTAAAGCAATCCATCAACAGGCAAACACAAGTGAGTGGTCCATCCATGGAAATCCAACCTGGACCAGAAGCAGACAGGGCCAGAGACAAGACTGAAGATAAGGCTGCAGCACAAGGTCAAAGTCTATCCAGAAGACAGGACTGAATACAGCATATACGCAAGAGGTCCAGGAGAAAACCAACTTACAACAGAAAGGCAAGGTCTACCATGACAGAGGTCTACCCATGGTCCAGAGGCAGGGCTGGAGACGCACACTCAAAAGACAAATCAGGCAGTGATTCATTTTGCTCCTCCTTGCACTCTCAAAGTCTTGTATTCAGCTGATAGACCACCAGATTCTGGTATCACTTACTATGGGAAATTTGCTCCACACATTTTTAATACTTTAACTCTCTGTTACATCTATATTAATATTTGAAGATATATCTATTTTCACATCTTTCTATGAAATTGTTCAATACGTATTACCATTTTGGAACATTCTCCTTGAAGGCATAAATGCAAAATGGCTCATAAACTCAAATAATTCACTGACAATTGAATAGGAAATAACAGAATCTTCCAGTATTCCCTCATCAATTATTTTACCCAATGACATTTGTGTACCTTTAGGAAATTATTATGCCTCTTTTACACCTTAAGAAAATCCTTTAGAATATTGATGCTTTCTGAGGACTTCTTGATGGGCAGGAATTAATTGCACGTGAGATAAAAAGAGATGAAGTATAGACATGTTGATTCCCAAGAATGTGGAGTCTAGCAGTGGTATGCTGTTACCTTTGCTGTATATTTCACGTTTTCACTTGATTCAGCAGTGGTATCATATGAATATTTAATAATGTCTACTGTGGATTTTTAAAAAACTTTTTAATCCTACAGATAGCTGTGCAATGAAACCTGAAAACAGACTGGCAGTAGTTCAGTTTGTACTGAATCATTGAATACTTGCCAGCAAAGACCACTGAAAAGCAAGAAAGGCTTTCTCAGGTATTGGACAGTGCCTCTTGATATTCGAGGCTCTTAGTTGACAGCAGATGCAAGATGGTGAAGTCACTGACAGGAAAGAAAACATTTCCACCCATCAATGTTCATGGAAAATTTCTCATTAACTGAAGTTGATAGTTTCATATGCACACTGAACAGGAAATTATATATTGTCTGTTCAAATAAAGTCTTTAGTATTATTATTTGCTGTGAAACAAACTCAGGTGAGTATGAAATTTGTTTAGGACCGCAGCATACAATGAAATTTAATTCCCCTTAATCACTTGTAAGTGCTCTGTTGACTCTGATTATTTTGAAGGAATTATTTATGTTTCCTATATTTGATACCATGATAAGCAAATAAGCAAAATGAAACTTCTCCACAAGATGTACTGTATTGAGAGTCTGAGAAAAAGATGTTGAATAATTACACTGAAAGTATTTTAGTAGATGTCATTAATTTTACTTTTCTTCTACTGAAGTAAAAATATGGAATGCTTTGTAACATGGCAGACTATAAAATTTTATACAGTAGACAACTTTCTCTATGTCAAAGCATCAAAGATCTACAGATTTCTGTGGTAAAGAGAAGTAGTGCAAATGGTAAGGTGCCAGCAATACCTCAACACAGCTGAGGTTTTTGCTGTGGAAGATTAAGTTCAAGACCCTAAAGTTAAATGCCTGATAATTCAGAAGGCATGGACAACATCCAAGTCCACAGAAGGACTTCGTTTGACAGATGTCATCATTTATGACACAGGGGATCCTCACTGCGTCAAGCACAGACCACAGTAGCTATAGACGTTTCCATTCACAACCACAGGTTGTGATGCCAACTTCACCTGCATGAATCTAACCTCTGCCAATTCTTTTGCAGGATTGGGACACCAAAATCTACCTCTCTTAGATACATATCTCTCTTCATAGAAGAATGCCTCAGCCATTAAGATATAGGGTATACTGTGGACAAATAGAAGCAAGAGGCTGTCCTCCAGGCTTTCAAATTATTACTGGGCAGAATCAAGATTCACTATATCAAGAAAAAAGCAAATTAAAACTTTTTAGTCTTGCAACCAAGAGACAAACATTATTACATTAATAAACAAGAAAACAAACATTATTATTTGCTATCTGCAAAAAGGGGACATGACATTAATATGCAGGTCTAAGAATTTATTCTTAGTTTAATTAACAGGTTAACAATCTGATCAACAAAGAACCAACCTCTCTTCTTATCAGTCCAAGTCCAAGAACAATGATGTTTCTAGTCTAAATTATGTAATGATTGCAGAAAAGCTTCATCCACACTTAAAACTTTTATACTTCCTAACATAATTTTCTCTGATACTGCACTCACCTCTCCAAAGACTTTCTGGGCCCTAAAACTGGCAGTCAAGCTTCAGAGTTCCTGAACAAGAAGTACATGCATGTGTACTTGTGTGGGATTGTGTGTGAGGGCATGTGTGCATGTCTTTTAGTAAGTCATCAGTGTCCAGAGTTCTTTGGTAGGAGGAGTATGATCCACCTGGAGAAGATTTCTGCTTCACACAGCCTGCTCATGTACTCTTTCTTTATTGGTTCACAGAAAGGTTTTAACTATGTAATTAGCTAAACAAACACTACATGTCAGCTAGAGTTGCAATTCCTTCAGTGGCCTTCGATTTTGGGCCTGAAACTTCTAAAAAGGGACTACTAGCATATGTATCATCTGCATTAGTTTCAAATTTGAAATTCCCCGAGTTGTTATTCAGGGACTATTTAGCCAATTTTGTATATTACAGCGGTAGAGAATCCAAACAAAATCTATTCCACCAACCTTGTATGTCCTTTCCCTTCAAACCAGACATTCAAGAATATATTTAAACTGTAGATCAAGCAGTACATGGGCTTAATTACAATCTAATGGTAGAATTAATCTAAGAATAAACCGAGCATTGCAGTGAAAGGGGTATGAAATATCCACATAAACACTTCTAATGCTCATTCATTTTTCACATAAACAAAGGTATTGGTTTCCATAGTATAAAATATAAACAAAAAAATCAGAAAGCCAAATGAACAAAACCTGAAGCAGTTTCGATTTCTTTTCCCAGATATATGTATTTTTCAATTGTCCTCTAGCAAGATTCTAAAAAAATAGTGCTTAAAATTAATGTACAAGTGAATTTAGAAGTCTTGGTTTATAGGAGGGAGTGAATGTGCCTGAAAATCCTGTGGCAACACTCACTTCCGTTGTAAAACTAAAATTTGACAGTTGCTCTTATAAATGCCATTATATTAATTCAAGTACTTCAGAAATCCTTATATATATGCCTCATGCTAAAAAACATAGTAGCGCATATTTTTACCTTACAACAGTATAGTAGGAATGCAAAAAGGCATTATCTGAAGATATACTGTGCTGCTTTGCACTTAAAACATCTTGTATTACCAATGGTATGATGCAAGATGAGAGGGGCTCCCTGTAAGAACTACACTACTAGGTGAAACCAAGAATCTGTTTGATCTAGTGTCATTCTTCAGAAGTAGTCAGAGTAGTTGTACAGAGAAGTATATGGGACGAATATGGGGATAATTATTCTTCCTGTCATACAATGCTTTCATTTGATGGCCCTTCTTTCTCGTGCTGTGAATAGTTACTCCATGTGCCACCCACACTTACAGAGTACTATATTCCCCCGAGCTATCTCTTTTCCAAGTTAAACAGTCTCAGTCTATCCCACAGTTAAAATAATATTTGTGATCATTGTTGTTATTCCCATCCGTATCTTTTCTAACTGTACCACATAATTTCTGGCATTGAACAAGCAGAATTTTACCGCGTTAAAATTCAGGTGTACCAAGGAGTCTTAAATTGCAAATATTTGTCTCTTATTCCTTTCCTACCAGCCCATTGGGTTCAGATTCATGGTTGTTGGGGTTTTTTATAACACTGTAGAGATTTTATGTTTCCATAAAATTATCTATTATAACTCCAGATGCTATCTCCTGAATCATATCATTTGCTCTGAATAAGCTTCTAAATAACAACCCACGATATTTTCAGGTATAAGTATTTGTATATGTATATCTTGCATGTTCAGTTATCCATTTTGTTATATCTGTAAATTACCTAATTTTGTCGCAATGTGAGTTTGTGAATACAAAAGAAGATGTGACTAACTATATTGCGATCTCATTTTTAAGGCCTCTATATCTGATTCTCATTGGCCTCAAAATCCCTGCTGACCAAACTGGTACCCACTCTAAAACTACCACCAGCATGATTATAATGTGTTTTAATTTAGACAATATTCACATTGAGATTGAAAATCCTGCTAGAACAATTCAAAGGGCTTTCATTTGCACGGGGTAGCTGTAGCTAGAATATGGAGAGATGAGAGATGTGTAAAAATGTGCACACTCACATGCCAGGTGACCAACACTCAGGTTTGCATTACTAGATCACGGTCTCATGTTGGCTGTGGACACTTTAATACATGCTGCATATGTGCCCTGCTATCCTCTATTTATTTCCCCTTTACAATTAGCAGGAGTTATAATTTAGAATCAAATCAAAATGAATTGTAATTTAGGATGAACTTGGTCAGACCATAATGGTAATGAGAAACTACATCATAAAAGTCTGCACAGTGACTAACTATATATCACAAAACCTCCACGTATTAAAAAAACATTAATTAAATACTTTTTAGTTGCTTCAAGTAAGCAAAATGCTTCTAGCACTATGTCCCTGCATGATGCAAAAGACTGGTGATACAGGGGAAGCAATATGTTTCCATTAATTTCATTTAAGTTTCCACAGAAAAGTCTTTACAGTAGTGTAGCTGCAATGCACTAAGAGAACAAATTCCCTCTAAATATTTGTGGAGGAAAGAAGAGACACATGTCACAGCTCATTATTTCTTGAACTCATAATGCCTTACTCATAAACAAAGCCTTTTTTCAATGTTCTAATTTCTGAAAATCAGATTGTATCATTTTCCAGTTCAGCTATGTGTCATAATATACCTGTGTGTTTTTCATTATTTTTCCATAGTAACTACAAACACCCGACTACAATACCTGTAAATTTCAATATTGTTTTCCTTTTCCTTCCTCTTTCCCCTTCCCTTCCCCTCCCTTCCCTCCCTTTCCCCTTCCGTAGCTGTCCCTAAACCTATCTCCTGAGCTACCAGCAGAACTCAAGTGCAGTAGCAAAGCATTGCATTCAATGTTTACACCTGATAGAAAAAGGATCTTATGAAAGAACACAAAACATCACTTGTATCAAAGCAAATACTTCTTAACAGAATAGCTGCATAGTATAGAAAGGAGGATGTACAAAAGAAAGATGTGGTAAGTTTAAGCTTTTCAAAATATTTAATAATAAAAGGTAAATTTTAATTTATTCCAATTTTAAAAAAAATGGCATATTACAATTTAAATTACCGTGAAAAGCATGTTTAAGTTGTATGCTGAATGAAATTCAGCCTCACAGTTTTGTAGTAGTACAGATTGGCTTTTGATTTGCCCCAAGGCACTTCTGTTCTATCTCCTATGTAAAATCAGTTGCTGCTAATTCCTTGATTTGTACTACAGAGCCACCACTTTGGATGATTAAAAATCTTTTATGTTGGAGTACTTACTATTTTTCGTTAGGCAGTGTATTAAAGGAAATAGAAGGCTGTCTTTGTTGGGGATAGAAGACCTGGGGGGAATGTTCTGAATTTCTGAGAAACCTTTAGATCTTTGGGGGTGGCAGGAAGTTTTCATTTATTTTTTTGTTGTGATGTGAAATTCTCTGAAGTTCTTCTTCCTGAAAACATATTTTCTAAAGAACCTTTTTTTAATTTGTCAAATGCTGTTCTTTAATCAAACAGATGCAATTACAAAGCAAGCTTATTCAAAATTCAGAAAGAATGATCAGTCACAGGTTTGTAAAACAGGAAAATAGAAGTTAAGGTTCTGAGGTATGCCCAAGAATTCAGGTTCAGCAATTAGAAGTGAGATTCTAAGAGGGCCTCTTAAATCTCGTTATGTTTTTTGATCAGTGCAGCTCCGCACTCCTGCTGTTCATCTACAGGTTTTCATGGCACCTTGGCTGCTCCTCAGACATCACATAGAACAGGCAGTGCTGTAGTGTTCTATAGGAAGAAGATGTTATAATTTCAAAGTTACTTGGTGCACTGTGTTTAAGCCTGCTAACTGAGGCTTTATCTAGACGGTGGGTCAGTTGTTCTGCCAGCTGCAATGTCAGCCATCTGGATCAGGGCTTTGTAACACACTGAGGCTCCCATAGGACTGGTACTCCCATGGAAATCATGGTATAAGGAAGAGAAGGAGCAGAAGAAACTACCCGTGTCTTGTCAGAAATCTGAGATGTGCGTTTAGCTAAAGACCAGGAAAGACATCCCTGACAGAGTAGTTTGTACACAGCCTTAGAGAGCTCTGGACAACAACCTGAGTGACAGCACACTTGTGTAGTCACCAACAAGGTGCAGTGCTTCATAAATGTCCAAGTTGTTTCATGTTGCACCCAAAATCAACTCTGCCCATACCATGTATGCTGTGAAATAGACCTTGGAAGGAGTTTTATAGCTATCTTCCTCAATTCCTTCTCCTGTAACCAGGAGCCTGGGGACAAACACTAAAGACACTGCAAGCAATAAAATATATAACTTCAGTGTTTTCTGCAAACATAGCCACTTTTTCTACAGTAGATTATAGTGCTCTGCATCTAAACAATACAGGTACCCTAACTGCAATGTTCATCCACAGAATGGTAGGACAGCTGAGCTAATCTCTGTGCAATAACATATAAGGAAAAATGAACCCAGTGATGTCCTGTTACAAATATCTCTGCTGACATAAATTCAAATACCTTCTAGCATAGCTTTCTTTCCCTCCTCACTAAGAACAAGCAGATCTCCAACATGATGGTGGTGGACAAAGTAGTACACTATATTTGTCTGATAGCAGTAGGTTAGTTCTAATTTAGAGTATGGATTCTATACATTAGAAACTTAAAACTTCTGGCAATGATCATACCTTTTTAGTTCATGGAATCATAGAATGGTTTGGGTTGGAAGAGACTTCAAAGATCATCTAGTTACAACCCCCATGCCATGGGCAGGGACACCTCCCACTAGACCAGGTTGCTCAAGGCCCCATCCAACCAGACCTTGAACACCTCCAGGGACAGAGTATCTGCAACCCTCCTGGGCAACCTGTTCTAGTGTCTCACCACACTCAGAGTGAAGAATTTCCTCCAAATTTCTAATCTAAATCTACCGTTTACCAGTTTGAACCTATTACCCTTTGTCCTATCACTACAGGCCTTTGTAAAAAGTCCATCCTCAGCCTTCCTGTAGGCCCCCTTCAGGTACTAGAAGGCCGCAATAAGGTCTCCCCAGAGCCTTCTCTTCTCCAGGCTGAATAAGCCCAAATCTCTCAGCTTGTCCTCATAGGAGAGCTGTTCCAGCCCTCTAATCATCTTTGCAGCCCTCTGATCATCTTTGTGGCCGTCCTACAGACCCTCTCCAAAAGGTCCATGTCCTTCTTGTGCTGGGGCCTCCAGAGAGCTCGACACAATACTCCAGGTGGCATCTCATGAGAGTGGAGTAGAGGGGCAGAATCACTTCCCTTGACCTGCTGGCCACACTTCTTTTGATGCAGCCCAGGATACAATTGGCTCTCTGGGCTGAACTTGTACGTTGCCAGCTCATGTTGATCTTTTCATCAACCAGCACCCTCAAGTCTTTCTCCTCAGGGCTGCTCTCAATTCACTCACTGCCCAGCCTGTATTTATGCTGGGGATTGCTTTGACCCAGGTACAGGACCTTGCACTTGGCCTTGTTGAACTTCATGAGGTTGGAATGGGCACACCTCTCAAGCCTGTCAGGGTCCCTCTGGATGGCATCCCTTCCCTCCAGTGTGTTGACCACACCACACAGCTTGCTGAGGGTGCATTTGATCCCACTGCCCATGTTACCAACAAAGATGTTAAACAGCACCGGTCCCACTACCAATCCCCACGGAACACCACTTGTTACTAGACCTCTGCCCAGTGCTCATGCCACAAGGTTGCAGAGGTTAACAAGGACCACTCCGCAAAGACAAATTGCTTAAAAATGTTTGTGTAAAACCAACGAAGATTTTTGTATTCTGTGTTCTTTAGACTGGACTTTCTATCCTCCAGCTGCTTTCTGAGACTTGCTTGCAATGTCCTCTACACTTCAACAACAACAAAGCCATATAAAAAACGTGCCCTTTGGAAAAGTGAAATAATTCCTCAGTATAAATCATCAGAAAAAAAGGTAGTTATGAACAGTGTGACACTTGCCCCCTGCATGCATTCTGCATGTGCTTCATGGGCTCCTAAGTTCTGCATATCATTGACATAGTGCCTCATTCACTTGCTCTGCTGGAATATAAATAAGATCTCTAGGGTTGAAAGAAAAGGTTAATATGCAATGCATAAACCATATCAGAATCTCAGCTTACAGAAAATAACCAGTTATGCTAGTTGAGTGTAACAGAAATTGAATTTCTGAGAAAATGCCTGTTGTTTGAGGACAGAGAAGCTGATTTGTCAAGAAGAGAAAGGGTTAAATCACAGTGTAAGAGCTGAAAGCACTGCTTATGGCAACAAATATGAGCAAAAGATTCCAAGATATAGTACCTAGATGGAAGATGAAAGTGAAACTACTTAAAGGTAGGTAATTAAATACATTAAAGATTTTCTTTTAATGTTGTATTATACTAATTTGCTTTGAGCCTGTAAAGAAAATTTTAGTGAAATTTAAAGAAAAAAGCTTTTCCCACCTCCTTTTTCTTATTCAAATACTGGTTCTTCAGACTAAAGTTCTGAACTTTTGTTGTTGTTACTGCTAAAAATGGGATAACTTTAGAATTCTTCCAGCTCTTACACATTCTTGGGAATGGAAGCTGACGTTTCAAGATTAAAGCTATAATGATAATCTGCTACAATCACAGTGAGTGGCATAGAGGAAGCCTGCTGCAAGGAAGCCGTGTTATGAAGTAGAATTCTGGTTGAAATAACAAAGTTGTTTTCTCTAAAAAAAAACCTCACTGGTTCCTTCATCATTGTAGTTCCTACAAACAAAGCTCTAGAAGAATCCCAGGAGACCTTCAGAATCCAGCAGTTTGCTGAAATCCTTTATGTGTCTTGACCAGCTGTTACACTTGCAAATGCTCAGCTTTCTTATGACACTTCATGCTCTTCCATTCATAGCTCCAGACATTCCGTGAGTAAAATACTTTATGAAGAAAAAGTCGCTTGTTTCCTATCACACACCAGAAAAAAAACCCAACCACTCCCATCTACAAGTTGGACTGAACAAAATACTTGAGCATCTATTAATTCATTTCTTCAACATTTTTGGTGCCTTCATTTTCACCTTATAGCCTGCAGAGAAGAATTCAAAGCATAGCACTGAGCATGAAGGATCACTGTGCCATATGGAAAGAGTTACAGACTTTAGGAGAACTATCCAAAAGAAAGGACAAGAGCTGCATGGCAAGAAGCACAGCAAAAAAGCAAAATCACTCCCGTTTCTGAAAGTCATGCACCCAGAGCATAGTTGAAAAAGGCCCTTTCAGAATCAAAACTCTGAACCTTTTACAGGGAACTATACACCTACAGACATTTACTGTAAGACCGGAGGAGACCTGAGGAGGATCTCTTTCAGGAGATCCTGTTTTTAACTCATGTACTAATAGAATTATTAGACTTTTTGCTCAAGATGTAGGAGGTACTGATGCTTCATGTTTGCTTGATGCTTTAGAGAATGTGAATCATAATGTGAGAGGGAGAATAAGGAAGCATGCTTTTACCTATGTTGCCTGGTAACCTGAGTCAGGACTCTAACTTTTGCACCAGTTCTTGAGGGTAAATAAAAGGCTAAGTGACTAAATAAATTAGACAGTCAGTGGGCAACTGAATGTAGAGAAAAGAGTTGCCAAGCCACCATGTTAGGATGGTATAAAACCATGAAATTTCTTATTTTATCTCTTCCCCCTGGGATGAGCCTTTCACTCTACCCAGTTTTTATGAATGCGGTAAAGAGGTACCTTATGGGAAAAGACACTATAGCCCAGGATCCCTTGAGCTGGCAAAGTCTCTTACACTGCGTATTTCAGAGGTTCTTAGAGAATTCTTTATATCATCAGGGCAGTTCCTTAGATAGCTATATTTTTATATTGTTTGAGAAAATATTTGCAGTGGTAGCATTAACAGGGCTGAAAATGAGGATGCTATTGTTTTCCAGAAATACTTTTCAGAAGGTCCTGCCCAAATCAAAGTAACAAAGCATAGTACACCTAGAATGCATTTTAGACTGCTGACTGACCATTCATTTATAAATATTTTCTTTAAGTTTTCTTTATTGTTCAGTGGTTTGCCATAAAGCAACAATAGCAACATTTTTCTCAACATTGCATATTGGTTTTCCCCAAGATGTACAGCTTTTCCTTACAGAGACATTTGAAAGAAAATATATGGAATGGTTAGTAAGGTGAACAACAGTCATAGAATAGATTTTATTCATAGAATAAAATAATTAACATTATTTTGCGGGTAACATTTTTCCCTTCCTACCCATATTCCTGACATGTTCGTTTTTTTATCTTGACCTGTCTGAGGCAAAACTGTATGAGTGTGAATTCTTCCATTGCAAAATTCAGATAAACTACTTCAGCCTTGAACTTGCATGTATGTGCATTAAGCACTAGGCTAATGGCTACTCTGCATGGAATAATCAGTCTGCTGGAGCTGTTCCAGTCGCATAAGATCAGTTACACTAGAAAGAGATGTACACTGTAGTCCAAGATTATTGGCAAACATTTTGATAATGAGTCATGGGAACAGCAGAAGTGTGAACAAGTCTTTCTTATATCCTCATGATAGCTTCAACTTTTTGTCATATCCTGTCATCCAAAGAAAAGGTGTTTATTTACAGAGTTTTATACCAGAATACTTACCGTACTCATATGGAAGTCAATAGTCCTGGGCTTAAAATGAGTGATTTGAGAAAAAAAAAAATCTTTTTTGTAAAAGACTAGTCTCTTTTGTTATGATTTTTACAGAAAGTTCTATATTGTGGCTGAAAGGTGTGGACAAATTAAAGCATTGCCTACGCTGGTAGCTTATTAAAAAAATCTGTTTGGCTAAATTAGTATTTTCCAATAGCTTTAAGAGCAAAAATTTCCAGTCAGTTCTGCATTGGAGTTGTTGCCTTTAATAATAGCAATATGCTTCCTCACTTACTTTCCTGACACTCAAATTGCTTTGTAGGTTGGTTTCGCTTGTTTAGTTTTAGAATAACATTACCTGGTTTTCATAGCAGATATGCAGTTGTGCCTACTATGTAAAAGGCAGAGTCATTCCAACAGATGCAAATATGCATGACCTCAGTCCACTGTGATCAGAGCTGATGGAAACCAGCCCTGGTCCAGGAATCTTGTAGCCACATTATAGTGGCACAGGGCCTAAGCTAATATGCCTTGCCATGCAGATCAGCCTGGGAACAGGATTATGTCTTCTGGCTAATGGCTAATACCTGGCTAATGCAAATCACCAGTAGAAGAGTATGCATCAGTCTGAGATAGCTGCATAGTCATATTCTAAGACTGCAAACGAGTTTCCATCATAACTCCCAATTTTTAAGTTCATGGAAGGAGAAATTCTGCTTTTAGGATATTTTATACAGTATTCTCCTTCAAAAAGATATTTTTCTACAATTATTAAGCAAAATCCCTATCATCTATTTTAATTCACCTAAAATCTTTGAAAGAAAGCAAAGGAACAGTTCCCAGTATAAATATTGCAGTTATTATCTATCTTTATACTAATTCTGAACCAAAGTAACTGAACTTAAAACTTGGAAAAGGAGATAGGCTTGATTTCCTTTGAGTGATGAGATTCTATGACAAAATATACCATGTTTGATCTCTACCCAACAGCTTTTTTCTTTCTTTAGCAAAATTAATTTATCTGTTCAAGGGTACCTTAAGTGATTGTGCTGTGAAGCAACATAACCTTGTCTTTAAACAGGGCTATAACAATAAGTACTGTAAAGTTTCCGTGGAGTAACAATACTTCATTTTAAAAAAATGTTGAAAATTGCAATCCTTTGAAAAGTGTTTTTTGAGCATACGTAATAGAAAACCACTATTTGTGGCTGCTGCGATCATGTTTAGCATGCAGTACAACCTATGTGCACAGTCTCACTTGTATAGAAAGAACATGAACAGAATAGTCCTCTTTCTATGTTTCAGTTGCAGTGCAACATCCAAAAGTTAAGCACCTCCTCCCAGTGATATTATCTGAGACAATGAAGATCCTATACAAACTAAGAGGTGAGAAGAAAGCAAGTAAAAATTCTGTGCAGCATATGGGGAGCAAAGGTTCCTGGCCCCGGCCCATGAAATTTCAAGTCAGAATCCAGAGCTCAAGCTCTGCATCTGGTCATGGCTAGCATCCAAGCAAGTGACTCTTTCTTACAGTGACACTATCTTATCTCTAGTGTGCTGAAAAGCTAGAACCCATACTGTATGTGAAGAAACATTTTAAATGCTTTGGATTTTTCTGCTGGCCGTTAGATGTCCATCCATCACCATGGCCTCTGATCACCAGGATTCTTATGGCTGCTGGTGTGTTGCTAGGGTTGGCTCCAATATCAGTCACAGCTGAAGCTAACTCATATCAACAACAGAATCAGCAACAGGAGGGAAACGAGATGTTTTCATTCAGCAGTTGTACTAAATTACCTTTATATTATGGAATAAGGCTCCAAGACTTGTAAAATTATGGGCTCTTCTTCACAGACAAAATCCCCAGGGGCTGTGATTCTAAAGTCACAGAAGTGTTACTGTGACAGTGTACTAAAAATTATGTTTGAGGTACACTTTGATAGCTATTATGTGAGGACTCTGAGAGCAGGCTAATAGAGGAGCAAGAGACACACTCTGTCCAAATAAATGCTGAGGGTGATCCTACTGTAATTATCAATTTTTCTGTTAATAGATGTTCACCCTCAGAATCTGTTTGACCATGGCTAACAGAAGAGATTAACATTTGCCAGCCAGTGACCTTGTATTTTATACAGCTTTCTACATTTTACCAGCTTGAGAACAATCAATAGCAGTATTAAATAGGAAAAAAAATGAAAACTGGTAGAGCATTTTCAAAGGTGCAAGCTACATCCCTTAGATTTTAATTAATTGGGGAGCTATGTTAGAAGCTAGTGGCTTTTTATCTCTTTTTTTTGCACAGGTGACTTTGAAATGGGCAATTTTTTTCTGTTTTTGAAAAGATTCCCGATTTCATGACAAAGTTTTCCTGAGTTTGTTGAACTGATTGGCATGGCACATAGTCTGAGAAAAGTTAACAGAAGAATTGAAGTAATTTTTTTTTTCCCCTCGCACTGAATCTTATTTCAGGTTTGATTGGTAGTGACATTTTGCTTCTAAAAGAGAAATAAGAAAAGTTAACATGGTAATCCTTTTGTTTTTATTCAGAAAAAAACTGTGCTGATTTTTTTTCCCCCCTCTATTAACATGCTAGGTATTTCTTAAGGTGCACAAGATCGTAGTTTATAACCTTAAAAAGTAAGTGTGCCTAATAGGCTATAGGAAACAGAGCAGCATTAAAAGGATTAAAGATCAAGCTTGGTGAAAGGAAATAAGAAGAGGTACATGGACTGTTTGGAGGATGATGAGACCTGGGGGAAAGGTTGCTTTTTTGTGGTTAACCAGAACTAAGTAGGTAGGAAAAATTGTTTTAAGTGGCTTTTCATTAGTTACTAAAAACTATGTTGGAATTCTGTGCAGAGAGACAAGAAGGCTAGTGGCTGCTATGAAATTTCTTGTCCATCTTTGAATGATTTTCAGTACACACAATTATTATAGCAGCTTCTACATATTATCTGATAAAAGGAGTGTTCTTAAGAGAAGTAAAGAACTCCCTTAAGGAAAATCCACTTTAGGCTGATTAAAAAGGAAAAGAGACCAATTTAAAATTTGAATTGATATTTTCATAACTACCCAGTTTAAACTTGCAAATAACTTACCTGAATGTTAGGATCTTCACTCTATTGCAAACTCAGCTCATTGCAGTATGCATTTTTCAGATGGCTTGTTTAGCATGCAGGATGACCAGTTGGCCCTTACAGAAGAGTCTACAACCTGAATCTAAAAGTGATGGCAAAACATACGCCTCACACTTTACAGCTTCAGTAAAACTCCAGTGATTCCATTTTGGATACTGACTATACATTGATTCTTAGAAATTAGTAGTTCTCCAGCACTAGGAATACGCCAGCAGTCTGGCACATGTAATCCTCTTTATGTGAAAATTCTTTCTTGTATGCCTTAGTACATGAAATTTTCAGTAGCATTGACACAAAGAAAATTATAGTTGTTACTAATATTCAGGCAATATATATTCACTCAAACTTCAATAAAGTTTCCAATTCTATCCTGGAGGAAAATATTAAAGGTGGCTTAAGTCAATTAGATCACTGGTATGACATGATTTTCATTATTTATAGAATCATAGAATGATTTTGCTTGGAAGAGATCTTTAAGATCATCAACCAAAATCATTAACCCAGCACTGCCAGATCACCACTAAACCATGTTTAAGTGCCACATCTACATGTCTTTTAAATACCTCTAACGGTGGTGATTCAACCACTTCTCTGGGCAGCCTGTTCCAGTGCTTTACAACCCTTTTGGTGAAGAAAATTTTTTAATGCCCAATATAAACCTTCCCTGGTGCAATTTAAGGCCATTTCCTCTTGTCCTATCACTTATTACATGGGAGAAGAGACCATCCTCCACCTCTCTACAACCTCCTTTCAGGTAATTGTAGAGCGCGATAAGGTCTCTTCTCAGTCTCCCTTTCTCCAGACTAAATAACGACAGTTCCCTCAGCTGCTCCTCATAAGACTTCTGCTCTAGACGCTTCACCAGCTTCATTGCCCATCTTTGGACATGCTCCAGCACCCCAATGTCCTTCTTTTAGTGAGGGGCTCAAAACTGAACGTAGTATTTGAGGTGCAGCCTCACCAGGGCAGAGTACTGAGGTACAATCACTTCCCTAGTCCTGCTGGCCACGCTACTTCTGATACAACAAGGATGCTGTTGGCCTTCTTGACTACCTGGTTACACTGCTGGCTCATATTCAGCCAGCTGTTGATCAACACCTCCGGGTCCTTTTCCACTGGCCAGCTTTCCAGCCACTCGTCCCCAAACCTGTGGTGCTGCATGGTGCTGTTGTGACCCTTACGCAGGACCTGGCACTTGGATTTGTTGAACCTCACACCACTGGCCTTGGCCCGCTGATCCAGCCTGTCAAGGTCCCTCTGTAGAGCCTTCCTACCTCAAGGAGATCAACACGCCTGCTTACCTTGGTGTCATCTGCAGACTTACTGAGGGTGCCCTTGATCCTCTCATCCAGATCATTGATAAAGATATGAAAGAGTACAGACCCCAATACTGAGCCTTGAGGAACATCACTTGTGACCAGCCACCACCTGGATTTAACTCCATTCACCACCACCCTCTGGGCCTGGCCATCTAGCCAATTTTTTTTATCCAGTGAAGTGTATGCCCATCTAAGCCATGAGCAGCCACTTTCTCCAGAAGAATGCTGTAGGAAACAGTGTCAAAAGCTTTACTAAAGTCCAGATAAACAACATCTACATTTAACAGTAACATTTAATATCCATATGTAATAGTATCTCAAATGTCTCAAGAAGAAAGAGACCCAATGCATATGTAGAAAAGTTTCAGGATCAGTCTCAGATTTATTAGTCATCTTTCAATACTCTGAGATCAAATCAATTTGTCAGAGCTGGATATCGTTGCCATTTTCCAAAGAATCCTGGGTTTTAAATCAAGGCCAATGTCGCATCTAACCTTGGAGTCAAAAAGAATTTATAGTGTTGCTGGAAGGGCCATGTCTCAAAGGAATTTAAATCTTTTGAATAATCCATTACTTTTTTTTTCCCCCTAGAGGTGTAAAAAAGGACAGCTGCTGCTATATTTAACAGGCTAAGTAATAAAATCACATGCATAAGAGCAATCCATGCAGCAGAAATAATACCATAGAATCATATAACACCAGATGGGAAGGGACCTCAAGGATCATTTGGTCCAGCCTTTCTTGGCAAAAGCACAATATAGACAAGATGGCCCAGTACGCTCTCTGGTCAAATCTTAAAAGCGTCCAATGTTGGGGAGGACACCGCTTCCCTGAGGAGATTATTCCAACAACTGATTGTCCTCATTGTGAAAAATTTTCCTCTTACGTCCAATCAGAATCTCCCCAGGAGTAACTTGTACCCATTTGTTGTGCTGCTTCAGCCAACATCATTTTATGTTGCCATCAATTGCCTGATCACACAGGCCAATGCTGAGCTCAGCAACATCCACTCAGGAGTCTTCTTTCAAACAGTCCTGCCATAAGTTCCTGTGGGCCCAGCTCCTCCACTGCCCACTGTGGTGCCAGCATCAC
>JAVSBS010012920.1:0-13402 GCA_033124195.1 Coracias cyanogaster | reverse complement strand
TCATCAATCTCTGTGGTTGCCTACGAGCTTGTTGGGGTAGTGTCTCGCCTTGCCCTCAATCCTCTTCCCTTTTGGGAGGCGGCACGGATACTGGCGCCCGGACCGCGACAGGAGTGAGTAAATAAATTGAATGTATATCCATGCAGTGTGGTGGGTTGTACCCATAAGTGCTGAGGGATCTAGCTGATATCGCAAGGCCCCTTTCAATTATCTTTGAACAGTCATGGTGATTGGGAGAGATTCCTGAAGACTGGAAGAAACCATATATCACTCCTATCTTCAAGAATGGCAGAAAAAAGATCAAGGTATCTACACTTAAGTTGGCTTCATGTCAATCCCTGGGAAACTGATGTAGAAAATCCTTCTGAAATGCATATTCAAACATGAAAGATAAGATGACGATCAGGAATAGTCAACACCAGTTTATGAAAGGAAAATCATGCTTGACCAACCTGATAGGTTTCTACAACAAGGTCACAAGCTTGGTGGATAAAGGGAAAGCAGTGGATGTTGTTTACCTCAAATTTAATAAAAACTTTGACACCATTTCCCATGACATCTTCATAGACAAACTGAAAGCAGTTCCATAAGTGGACAGTGAGGTGGATTGAAAACTGCTTTAAGGGCCAGTGGTTCAAAGTCCAGTTGGAGGTAAATTACTAGTGATGTACTCCAGGGTTTTTTACTGTTCAACATCTTCATTAATAACCTAGGTTATGGAAATGTGTACCTTCTCAGTAAGTTTGGAGCTGCTACAGTTGCTGTCACAGTTTGTCTCAGTATGGTGAGATTATTAAACCAACAGAATGGAAATGTCCCTGAAACTCAAGTGGGATTATAAATGACTCAGAAAAGAGAGACAAATTCCACTCTTCCCTCCAAAATAATAACGAGAAATACAAATCCTAGGTTCTCTTGGTTGAAGAATTGCCAGTAGAGATAATTGAACTATTACTATATAAAATGGTGCCCTGTCTTGATGTGGATTACTGTACAGATTTCTGGTCTCTCATGCTCAAATAAAATAAAAGGAACCAGAACATGTGAAGAAAAGTTTACTAGGATGATCTGGGGAATGCATCATTGCTGTTCAACAAGAGACTGGTCTTGCTTGTCTTAATTTTGAAAAGTGAAACTAGAGGGAGGTGTGAAGAAAAAACAAACATCAATAGAAGTGAATGGGTAAAACTGGTAGATATATAAACATAAATGAGTATTAAACTGTTTTGAGAAAACAACAAAGCAAGCAAACAAAACTTTAAGATTCCTAACAGGTACATTTTTGGAAGACTCAATCCTTTTGATGACAAACTGCTTCAATTTTCATGAAAGGAATTATGTATCTGCTTCTTCCCTTCCATTCCTCATTTGAGGCTAGCATTTTAGTGCTTTCTAAGTTTCACAGAGCTTTATTCATGTATATCCTCAACTACTATGGATGAAAGAAAGCTTAAATATATTCAATGTACTGTGTGGTAAGATACTACAGGAGAAACTACCTGCTTGAGTGGGTCCAGAGGATTGCCACAAAGATGATCAGGGAGCTGGAACACCTCCCATGTGAGAGTCTGAGAGACCTGGGGTTTTTTAGTCTAGAGAAGAGAGGGCTCCAGGAAGACCTTATAGCAACCTTCCAGTACTTGAAGGAAGACTACAGAAAAGATGAAGAGGGACTCATTATCAGGGGTGTAATGACAGGATGAGACATAATGGCTTTAAACTGAAAAAGGGTAGATTCAGACTAGGTATTAGAAAGTAATTCATTACTGTGAGGGTGAGACAGGCTGTGATTCTATGATTCTATGAGTCAATCATTCTATGATTCTATAAATAAACCTTTGAAAAGACATAGACATGAAATCATATTTTGTCTCAAAATATGTTGGATGTTTCTAAAAAGTCAAAGTGAATACAGATAATTTTCAAATTCCTACTAGGATTTAATAAAGTCTAATTTCTATTTGAGCCAATTATCGAATTTTTTTTTTTGCATTCTGGTATCTTTTGAAAAAGAAATAAGAGCAAATCAATGGAAATTAAAAAAAAAAGTAAAGCCCATATTGATAAAAGGTGGGTTTTCCAACAACACTTTAACAAATGTTCTTTCTGTATATTAAGTTTCAAAGATAGCCATAATTACATGTAGCAAAAGATTTCACACATGGTATTTAGCTTGAAATAAAAATGCTAATTACAGTATATCAGACTATCTCAGACTTCTGTTTTAAGTGACAAAAAAAAAAAAATCTGTATCCCTTAGAATTATCACTTCTGCTTTTCATAATCTGAAACATCTGAACTCTTCAGCTCTCTTTCTTCACTGTTAAATATTGTTATTTATTTCACATATTATTTTATGCAATATCTACTTAAGAGTCTCTGGGGGGTTTTTTTGCATTATTAGATGTTATTTCCACCCATATTATTTTGGGGGTACAATTTCTAAAGATTCCTTTTTTAAAAAACCTTTAATGCCAGGATAATTATCATATCAAATGCAACTGTTAATAGAATTATCAGAATCATGAACGGCATAAAGGAATAAGAACAGTATTAGTAATATTACTAATAATAGACCATACATAGAAGTATAATGTGATATACCTAAGTAATCTACTGAACTTATTTTTGGATTGCAATTTCTGACATTTTTGTATAAAATAATGTCTCAGGCAAAGTTCCAGAACAGCATTTCAAATATCTGTCCCATAAAATGTTCTTACTTCCCCAATGTGAAACAATCTCTAAAGCTCCTTCAAAGTAGAAGCTGGGAATTTTCAGTGGTATTGAATGTGATCAAAGCTACATGGTATACTTCTTGTTATGCCTGTCAGTTCTGAAGTAGGATATTTTTTTAGGTTATTTTATACAAAGCAGCAAATCTGCCCAAGCCAAAGTTTGTCCTCATGTCCTGGTTTGAGTTAGAACAGAACAAATTTGTTCAGTAATTTTGCTTCCAGCTTAATCTCTTCTAACTAACTGCACTTTCTGAAGTTAACAGCCTATTTTCAAAAACAGTGTCTGCTTCTAGCAGTGATAATGCTTAATATTTACAGTTACTACCAAGTATTGGTATGCAGACCAAGGTCACTGCTAAATCACATGTACCACACTGTGGGGTGCAAAAGTAAAAGCCCACACCTGCAGGGAGGAGCAGCCAGGACAGGTGACCCTGAACTGACCAATTAAGTATTCCATCCCATGTATGTCATATTCAGTATAAAGTGGAGGGATGACAAATGTCAAGCTCTCTTCTTCAATAGCTGACATCTGAGGACTCCATCTATTCTGCCTTCGATCCTGATCCGTGTGTTCCTGAATCCAGTTCCAGAATCCAGCTACTGAATCCTGTTCCTGTCTGCTGCTGAGTCCAGTCTGGGACTTTCCCAATGCCTGCTCCACAGCATCAGTGGTGACATAGTTACTATCCAGGGTGGGGTGGGGTGGGCTGGGTTCAATACTGGGTTTGTATATATTTGTATATATTCCATATTATTATTATTATTATCATTCTCATTAAAACTGTTTCAGTTTTCTAATCTGTAAATCTCTTAGATTTTTTTCAGATCTGACCACACATAACTGAAGGTTAAAAATTATTTTCTTTTACTTGTTTTCCAGATGAGTATGACTCCCAGAGAATGCATGTAAGCAATGCCAGAGGATATAGTTCCAGGATAGAACTTTGTGGCACAAGATTCCTGGGTTTGAGGCAAAAGAACTATAGAGACTTTTAACTTAAGGTAATAGTCAGAAAAAGGCAGATGCAGAGGTCAGTGTCTTGGAGAACGGCTGCAGAAACCACAGCCTTGTCCAGCATTGCGGAGTGGTCAGATGAGACAGATGTCAGAGCACAGACTAGGATAGATTCTTAAATAAAATATTTAGGCAATGTTTAACTTCTAATAAACTGCTTAGATACTTTTTTTCTAAAGCTTTTTAGCATTTTCTCTTTTTTTTTTTCCTTAGTCAATTAATTGTGAAAGAAAACCCCTAGATTCAAATGAAGTACAATTGCCATCAGAAATTTATCTTCCTTTGTGATATTCAGACTGTAGTGAAGTCTACAATGTCAGATCAATATGCTTACTTTTTCCAAAAGTAAAAAAGAAAATATTTGTGTGTATTTACGTACATATATATACACAGACGGAGAGAGAGAGAAAAAAAAGGAAATCACCTTGGATACAAATACCCTTCAAAACAATATTCTTTACAGGGACATAAGGACAAAGCTGTTTTTAAATAACAATGTGAGCTCAGAGGCCTAACCTGCATATATATGGTGAATAAATCAATCTGTCTTATTCTAGCCTCTGACTATTAAATTAATATCTGTGCTGATTATCTCCTGCTAGGAATTTTTTTGTCTTCCTTTGACCAAGTTTTATTTAGGGAGGTCACAGCAGCAAATAATTTATTTTAATTGATAAAAAAAAATCCATCTGACAATTGTTTTTCTCTTTTCTTGCCAGCTGAACTGTATCCTCAACAGGCAAGTCATCATGGTTTTTTTTGGTGTGTGTGCACTCTTTATAATGCTTACAAAATAAACTCCTATCAACTAGTATCAGAACTATAACTTCCTCTCCAACTCTTATTTTTCTATTCCCTTCAAAATTTTCGTTGCAGCCATATAAACGAAACACAGGCTGTTTGATAAATGGGAATTGTCACTGTAAACACTTAAGTGTCTTCTCAATAGAATGTATAGGTGAACATAATACGCAATTTTAGTTTAGATAAGTGCCGTAAAGCAAAGAGCATAGAGGTCATCATGGCTCAGTGTAAACAGTTTTCATTTACATATTTTAAACATCCTATCATTCAGAAAGGAAAGTCTTTGTGCTAAATTTCTTTGGGTATTGAGGTCAGGGAATTAAATCTGTGTATCCTGAAAAACTAGCTCAAATCACGTTGCTTAGTCATGAATCCAAGACAAAGTACAGTCAGATTTTTAAGGATGACAGAAAAGGCCTTGGAAAGATTAGTTTCCAGAAGCTTGAAAATAGTTTGTCTGTAGTTTCCACAGCTGATAGAGAATCAGAGTGCAGACCTCTGGACCAAGAACAGACAGGAGGTTTGCATCTAAGGCAGGAGAAAGCTGTAACTAACAAAAGTCCTTTAACAAGTCTTTATGCCATGTGCTGCAGAATGCTAAAGCGTTATACGTGCAGAAATGCAGACTGCTGAGGAAGAAATTCTGCAAAGACTTTTAGGTAACAATGAATTGGAGCACTCCTCTTTGCCCTTCAACTTCACCCCATTGCTTCATTATCAAAGAAAGTAAAAAATTCCCTTGTTCCCATATTTACTTTTCTATATCACACTTTTATCTCCATCTGAAAGTCTGAACAGACTTACAAACAGACTTTGATAACAAAACACAAGGCATTTGTATGAAAGTGTAACAGCTCATTATCTGTGCCTTCATGAGGTATCTTGCTGCTGGCCCAGATGGAGCTGATGGCTAAATATAAACAACCTCAGAGTATTAATTAATAAAGTACAAAGCATGCCTTTTAAAAGGGCACGTCATGTACATCAGATCCAGCTTTCTTTACAATCTAAAATGTTGTCTGCTTGAGTTTATGTAATGCAATACGTCACCTGAAATAGATCTGACCACAACTATTCAAAATTCAGTTAATTACATACATGATGTCAGTTTCTTTAATAAAAATTAAAAGAAGAAAAATATATTTCCCAATAACATGAAAGCTTTAATTTGACCTTCCTCCCCTCCATCAGGGAAAATTACCTTTTCTGCAGCTTCATCTGGACAGACTATCTGCTTCCCAGTACTGTCTGCCTTTGAGCTCTGGCCAGTCCAGCACTGACTGATACATGTAGTGAGGAAGGCTGCTTACTGACATAGCAAAACAAGATCTTACAGTAATGGGTCCCATAATTATATCTTACATAGCTTCTCAGAAAAAAAATTGCTGACTAGGCTCAACTCATGAAGACAAAACTACATCTTCTGCTGTAACTCTTAGCTGTGACCATGATTATTTGCAACTGAGAAGACAATCACTCTAACTTTAGGAAAATCCATTTGTGTATAACTTGAGTGTTTAGAGTTGTTTTATCATATTCTACAACAAGAAGTAACAGAATTCACCTACTCTTTTACATAGGAAGACCCATTTACCTTCCATATAAGCTGATATTTAGCTGTAAAAAAAAAAAACAAAATTTCCTTCCTCATTTATGAACTGACACTGACTTAAAAAGAACTTTATTTCAGCTTTTCTATAGTGTAAACTTTCATAATCTGACTTCCTCAACAGTAGAGTGGAATAGATGGGGTTTTCTCATGTGCAAAATGCCTAGAACTTGACCAGATCAGAACCCTGGAAAATTTTAATAAGATTTTTCTGACAATTAGGCATATGTAGACCTCTATTACATGTTTAGGTACAAGGAGATTTTCAGAACAAAACCTGGAACACTTTTAAGACTTTTAAAATAAATACATTTTTAGTGCAGTACCAGGACAAAATCAATGCACTTTAAGAGTGTCCTGCTGCTCTCTGGGAACAATTAATCCAGCACAGAAAAGATTTTCAAATGTGCATCTAACAAAAATACTACATTCCCATTTTCCCATATATAACCAGTAACATCTTTTACAAAAACATGCACTGAAGGACCACTAATGTAATCAGATTTTTTGTGTTACCTAACGTAAGTTGGTACATATGTATGAATTAGACAAATAAAAAGGATAAATCTTCATAAAGATTCATTCTTATGTCTGCGGTGATCAGCATGCCCTTTTAACCACATGCAAAAGAAAACATGTTCTTTCCTCCTATTTATATCTTATTTCTATGAATATATTACAGTAATAGAGTACTAGAGAAGTGACTTCTATCAAAGGTTCTTGTATGGATATAGCTTTACTCATGCTTCTGACATGTGAAGATACACATCGGTGTTGACCCCAGGCAGAAGTGACTGTCAATCTCTAATAGGGTCAGAGATCAATCTTTATCTAAAATATATTTTAAAAATCTATCCTTTCATCTAACATGCATAGTGAATCACAGATACATTGGAAATTTCATCTGGCTATATGATAAAATAATAACTCTATGGCAAATATTGGCATAGCTAGGGCCCCATGCCCAGCTTTGAAAAAGCCAGGTGTCCATTCCTGGCTATCTTTAATATAGCCAAATATCAGAGGCAAACACTGATATACTCAGAGTGCCGTTCTCATTTCTGACACAGTCAGAGTTCTAGCCTCATCTCTGATAGAGCCAATGTTCCCTAGCAACCATTTGACAAAGCCAAAACTCTGTCTGTATCTTTGACATTACCAAGGATTCATGAACATGTCTTACATTTCTGGCTTTCACGTCAGCTTCTGTAACAGACAGAGCTCTGGCCTCTTCTCCAATGCTTGGTTCCACTGTACTTCATAAAAAGGCTGTGTTTATATCAATGATGAAGCCAGGACTTCATATTTTTCCTTGACATTGCCAACATTCGCTTTATATAAATGACATGGTCAAAGTTTTATTTTCAACATTGGTATCATCAAGAATATATGACAACAGCTGATATAAACAGATTCATGTGCAGGAACACGTCCTTGATCCTGAAACATCTAAGGTTTAGCCTCATATTCCAGTTCTATAATGGTAAATGCAGATACAGCCAGAGAGCTGTCCACTCCAACAGCATACTTGTGATGCAAATTCCATCTGTGAAGAGCAAGGCTTCATGACAGAATCTCTTACCTATTGAGGGGTCTACTGTGTTTCTTCTACATCCAACTTTCCACAACAAGTACTAATCATAGGAGCAAATAACTCAGCTCTTAACTTTCCGCAGTGAAACTTAATTTCCAGGTATTCACAATGTGGCAAAAAATAGGACATTTTTGCTCCCAAGTTGATTTCAGGTTTGGCTCATGTGGTTTTTGAAGAGTCATAGCTAAAATAATTGTACTTTCTTTAAAAAGATTAGAGGACACCTTTGTTTTATCCTCATGTGTGTTGATACAATGTTCACAAATTGAAGGATTCTGATATCATACATAAAGAACTTCTTTTTAATATCGCATCTTCAAGACCTTTGATTGAAAAACAATTAAATGACATTTGAATTCTTTTTTTGTCCATTGTTTAGAAGAGTAAAAGATGCACTTCGATTTCACTGTCAAATATATGTTGAAATCGGGTGTCAGAATTTTACTTGTAACTTATAATGAAAACTGAAAATCTGGTAGCCTTACATGAGTTCTGTTGTCGAAGTTTTACTCAACAGAATAAACATTGCAAGACTGTGATAAGGCACCCTTTTCTGATCTCTGTGATGAAGAAAAGCCCTTACAAAGTTCCCTTATAGGAAGAGAGTAGAATGTTTATCTGCAAATGCAAAATGTGAATTCTGGAAATATTTATTTGAACATTGTTGGACAGCTCTTGGCTGGAGTTCATTTTGATGTGCTTCATCCTCCATGACTGCATGCACCAGATCCAGTTAATCAGCTGGATGAAGGTACATAACAACATAGACTGAGCAGCTGAGTTGCTAAAAATGGAGGATATGTATAGTCAGCATTGTGGAGAAACGTAAACCTGGTCTCTCATGACCTCATTTCACTCTCTTGATAGTCACTGAGAGTTATCAGTTATCTTTAGTATGAGGATATATATCTTCTACCAATTCCATGAATTGTTTACCTGATCCGGACAATTGCTCGGCATGTATACATGATCAGTAGATCCTTCAATGCTTTTCTTGAAATTTTCTGAAGGGTCTGTTGGAAAGTGACCCTAGAGTCTTACCTTGAAATTTTTTTGCTGCTGGAAACAGTTTTAACACTGAAAACTGGAAATGGGAATACCAGACATGTCTTTTGAGCTCTTCATTCTTCATTGCCCATATGCAGACTGCAAGTCTTATACGTGTGAGAATAGTGACTGACAGCCAGGTTAGTGCATTATTCATAGTTCTTTCCTTCACCCTCTACACTTTCTGTAAAGTATTTCCTGAAAGGAGAATGTATCTGTTACTTACTATTTAAGCATAACCCTTTTTACTGTACTGATATATTGGATAAGCAGGAAGACTCAGTACTTGACTAGAACAAGGTAAAAATGGAAGAAAGAGAATGAAAACATGTCCAGGGACAGAGCAGAGTATCATAAATAAGCAGGATACAGGACGGATTATGCAAGGTTAGGAGCTAAATAGAAAGGAATAAGGGAAGGGTAAGAGCAGAATTGGAAAAAATAAAAATGATACAGTGCCTATAGATAGGTAACAAAGTAATTGAAGGTAAAAGGGACAGGACAGGCTGATGGGTAAAAAAGTCCTACCTATTTCTTGTGGACCTGAGGCCAAAAGTCCTAGTTTAGTCTTAGAGACCTAACAAATAGTTATAGAACCTGCTTATAGAACTCTTTAGGCAGCAGAATTAGTACTGAGACCCAGAAACCAGCAAGTATTTCTAGGTTTGATATATGCGGTTTAAATATATACCAAACATTTTGTCTGTGTCATGGTTTTAGAGATACCACTCCATCCCAATGATCAAACTAGCAGAAATTCAGTTCTACCTGGCTTCTTTCTGCTCCCCTCCTTGCGTGCAAAGTAATGTGTTTAAAACATGTAATAATACGCTATATTCACTTGTCAAGAACTAAAAAGAATGGGAAATTACTAACAACCCTAATTTAGGTTGTATTCATGGATCCCTAACATCAGATGTTTACCATAGAAGTGTCTACACGTAAGCTAAATCTGTAAGCACCTACTATGTCTAGTGGAGGTCTAGTCAATACAATTGATGGAGTCTAGAGCTACAGAGTCTAGACATCACACGAGGGTGTCTACCTTAGGGTAAACTGAATGGTTCTCCAGACTCCAGTGAACATACTGACTAGCTCTCCAGTGACAAAAGTGGTTGTGTTGGTATTCAGGTCACACGCAAATACCTAAATATAGGCCAGCTAAATCCCAAACCACATAGTATATTGCATACCACTTCTGCCAGGATATCACTTAATACACAGAACAATCCTCCTAAGGACACTTATCAGTGATGGATGCTGAAGAAGACTTCTTAGTAGGGCTGAAATGATTTTAAAACTTGGAACAAAGAACTACGTTTTAATAGTAGCTATATACATATTGAGAGAGAATTTTTATCTGTGGTCCCTAGCTTCAATGCTTTAAAAAATCTGCTATGGTTCATTTAGCATGGTAGGCTAGTTTCACCTCCAGCTTAAATCTACCACCCCAGTTGTATCAAGGTTTCAGAGAAACCAATAATTTCTGAATTGATTGCTGCAAACCTTAAGCTTAGAATAATCCATGGCACTTATTATCGAGGATGAGATTAAGGCAAAGTTTCCATGACACCTCCACCGGTTATTATCACAATTCTAAATCCTGTATTTTTTGAAGCCTGACTCATGAAACATAAACGTTTGACTCTGAGAATATTTGTTTTTAAAATAACAATTTTGACATGGAAGATGGAAAAATGCTTTCAATAAAAATAAAGTCTTTGATAATGAAAACTTATCTCAAGTTGATCATTTTGTGGAGTTTCTAAAATCTGCTTTGTTTGCATAAAATAATTAGAAATAACATAAAACCATAAGGTTTTATACTTAGTTATTCCTAAGGCAGTGAAGTAGTAGTGGTAAAAATACTCATGAGGAAACTCTATTGTCTTATTTGCAAGACAGTTTAAAGATCTTTAAATGTTTGTGTAAGGTTTACTGTTCAAGTATATAGAATGATATAATGAATGAAGGCTTGCAGATTTATGGGTTTTGTTTTGCTTTTCTTCCACCAGCTCCCTTTTTGGGGGGTTGCTTTCTGGGTTTTTTTCTTGGTGTTTTTGTTGTACCATTGTAACTGGCTCAATAAAATGTTACTATGTGAAAAGAAAGATGTTACATTTATATTTTGCACTTGATTATTTTAGAATGATGTTGTAATTATATATGAGACTTTTGCTGTAGCTTCTACCAGGGATACCTTTCCTACCATGTGTATAGGGTGGTAAAATTCCAGAAAATTTTAGTTAATAACATAACTGGAACATTAAATAACTATTTTTTTTCACTTCAGAGTGTAAAGTTTGCAGTTTGATTTGCGCAGGGGCACTGAATGCTCCATATTTAATGGTTTGGGTTTCTTTAGTCTGGAATTTTGACTTTGATACACCTATCTTAGCCCAGTTGTTTCAGATATATGTTTGGAAAATGTCTCTTGAGACGTTTACAGAATGTAGGAGGCCTCTAGAAGGGTACTGGAGATAGATACACCTGGGGGAACTTACACTCCTCAGCTGTGATGGGTTAATCTTGGACAGCACCTAAGCACTGTTGCTTGCTTACTCAATTGGATGGGGTAGACAATTGGAAGAGCAAAAGCTGAAAACTGGTGAGTTAAAATAAGGACAGTTTAATAAATAAAACAAAGACACATGTGTAAGCAAGGCAAAATAAGGAATTTATGCACTGCTTCCAATCTGTAGACAGATGTTTTAGCCCTGAAAGCATATGTTATGTTTACTTGGAAAGACAGAAGCCATAACCACAATGTTCTTGCTTCTTCCCTAAGCTTTTACTGCCACACAGGGTGTCCTATGATACAGATTATCCATTTGGCCAATTTGGGTCAGCTGTCACAGCTGTCACCTCCCAACTTACTGTGTGCCCCCAGACAACTTGTTGCAGGGACAGAGAGGTAGGAAGAAAACCTCAGTGCTGTGAAAGCACTGCTCTGCAACAGACAAAACAGTGCTGTGTTATCAACACTGTTTTAGTCAAAAATCGAAGACACAGCAACATACAGACTGCTACAAAAAATATAACTCTATTCCAGTCAGGTTCAATATATCAACCTTGCTCTTATATCACTAAATCCAAAGACAAAAAGTAAGGAGATGTTGTAACAGATCAATGTTCCTCACTTCTGCCATAGGTGATGTAATTACTGCTATTTTCCACTCTCATCACCATGCATATATATGAAAGAAGTTAGCCATAGAAAGTAATATTTTTCAGGTAAACTCAGTCAAAATTAGAAAGGTATATTAGAATGTTTTATACTCTGTATCAACACCGTAACTCTTGGTGGACTAAAGACTTGCAACTTTAAAAAATATAAAGCTAGAAATGAACACAAAGAGAAAGTTATTCAGAAAGTCTAGGAACACTCTATAATAGCATTTATTTATTCAACATAAAGGTGAAAGGAAAGTAAAAATTGAACAGTAACTCAATGAACCAACTGTGAAAAATACATTTAAAACTGCACCTATGACATAAGGGTGTATAAAAAAGTTAAAAGCTGAGAGATGGAGAAAAAGAAAACAAGAGTGCTTGGATCCAGAAAAACTACTATATTTGAATTTACTTGTATCTGCAATACAGACCCTCTTTAGTGGTGAAGTGCTCAAGAAAATGTAATCTTTGAATCAACAGACTCTCAGCACATCTTAAAATATTCCCTTCTACTTATGAGACTTTCATGGGAGTCTATCTCTGGAGAGTCGAGCACAGGGCCCTAAAGATGATGAAAAGACCGGAGCACCACTATCTAAGGATAATTTGGGAGAGCTAGAACTGTTCAGCCTAGAGAAGAAGAGACTCAGAGGATATCGCATTCAATGTGTACGAAGGGAATGTGTAAAGAGGATGGAAGCAGGCTCTTCTCAGTCATGCCAATTGGCAGGGCAGGTAATAACGGGCACAAACGGACACACAGGAGTTTCAATTTCAAGATCAGAAAAACACCTTTTTTACCGTGAGAATGAGTGAACAGTGGCATAGGTTGCTCAGAGAGGTTGTAGAGTCTCCCTCATCAGAGATATTAAAAAACTCTGTAGACCAGATCCTGAGAAACTGGTTGTAGGTGGCTCTGTTTGAGCAGGGGCATTGGACCAGATGTCCTTCAGAGGTCCCTTCCAACCTCAATGATTTTATGATTCAGATAGATATATATGACTCAATAACAGAAACCCACATTTCAGTTAGTAACTCTTCTTAGAGTTAGTGACTCTAAGAAGATGTAGGCTCACCTAGAATGCAGCTTAGTTTACCCAAAACTGAGCATAAAATTTACCCTAACACATCTGTTCCTTTGCATGAAATAGAAAGAGAACTTAATATGGCTGCTTTTCATGGGAACTTCTCCACTGTAGAAAACCACAGGAAATGAGAGACATCAAAACCTCTATCTTAGTTTTCTTTCTTTCTCTTTGTAATCTGTTGAATCTAATGCACTGTAGAAGACATCACCACACAGTGCAGAATAGACTTGCAGAACGTGCAGGGATTACAGAATCACAGAATCACAGAATCGTTATGGTTGGAAAGGACCTCTGGGGTCATCAAGTCCAACCTTTCTCCTAGCATCTCTC
>JAVSBS010012919.1:0-12082 GCA_033124195.1 Coracias cyanogaster | reverse complement strand
GGGGTTTCCAAGGCGTGGAGATGTGGTGCTGAGGGCCAGGGGTTAGTGGTGCCCTGGCAGTGCTGGGTTAATGGCTGGATGTGTGAACTCAGTAATGGAAAAGTAGAACAATATGAGTAGAAGGCAACACCCCGTGTTTTTTTTTTTTTTTTAATTTTAGTATTTTATCTTAATTTGTGTGATTGCAGATGAAATCACCCTCAAATTTCTCATTTATGTTTCTGGAACTCATTTGATCTTATCCTAAAAATCAGTGCCTAATATCAGAATAAGTGGATAGGTTGGGTTGATTTCTGCTGAACCGAAATGAAGCCTTATGGGCAAATAGGCACCTAATATTTAGATAATGAAATTAAATAGAAAGGATCACTCAGTGATCCTAGGTTGGACCTTGGAATCTTCCTAAACCTCAAGTTCAGAGATGATCTGGGTGGTGAGTCTATTAAGAGTTTGTTTAGTGAGGACTTAGTGGAACAGGCTGCCCAGGCAAGTGGTTGAATCACCATCCTTGGATGTGCTTAAAAGCGGTGTAGATGTGGTGCTGAGGGACAGTGGACTTGGTAGAGGAGGGTTGTGGTTGAACTCAGTTATCTTAAAGGCCTTTTTGAACCAAAATGATTCTGTGATTCTATGGTTCTATGATTCTATGACTTGGTTAAAATGTAACTAATGTCTTCAAGCTTTGGCACTTAGATAAAGCTTATTCTTAGAAGAATGAGCATGTGAACATGATATCATGTGGGTTTCCATATTTATTCTGTCTTTCTGGTTTTCAGATCAAATTTTCCCAGTTTGCAAATACAGAAGTATCTTTCCTAGCAGTCAGCAACACAAATTAAACCCCCTCTTCTCTCTCACTCGTCTTTATATTCTTGGATTCTTTGACTTTGGCTTTGTAAACTCTTTATAAAGGGCTCAGGTACTGAACAAGCGTTTTGCTCCCCACCTAGGTGAGAGGTTGACTGAAGAGGAGGTTGACAAGCTAATGGCTGGTCAGGAAGATGCCAATGGCTGTATCAACTATGAAGGTGGGTATAACCACTCTGATCTGAGCAGTGCTTGTGTGCTGGAAGGTTTTGTTACAACCATCCTGAGAAAGCTTGAATCCATGGAAGATCTGGAGGAGGATGTGTGCTTTTCCCAGCTTTAGACCAATTCAGATTCTCTAATTCCTCTGTCTGTTGCTGGTTACTTGTATTTTCCATAGCTGAATGGCCATGGCCCTTTCAGGAGGCGGGACTATATATTCTTATTTTGTTTGCCTTTTTTTAAAAAAAAAATTACATTACATTATTTTTTCTACCTGCTCCCACAGTTCCTTGTGAGGTAAACATTCCTTTCCAAGACTTCCTTCAGAAAATCACACCATTTTCCTTCAAAAAACATATTGAAACATATTATCCTTACCATCCTTATTGGCATCCTAAGAATCCTACAAGACCTGCCAAAGACATTCCATTTTATTTTGTTACTATTGTAGAAAGCCAGAAGAAAAGGATTTGGCCATGAATACATGGACCATGGTTTTCTCCTGCATCTTGCAAGTCTTTGTGCTTCAGGCTATTCAATAAACCCACAATATTCCGTGAGGGATCACGAACACACACTTTCATACGTACCTGAGTCCTTCTTAAGATTAACTGGTGACTGACCAATGCATCATCTCAGTGATGTTGCTGGTCTGTCATATTTACTGAGCCTTTTAGGAATATTTGGATCGGTGATCTCCTTTTATTTACAAATGCCTGTAATCTGAACTCGGGGGGAACATTTCTTACAAGTCATTTATTGGTAGAAACCTGAGGATTTAGTCAACCCAAATGACTCATCAACTTAAATTCATAGCATGGGGGGATTATTGGGAAGGGAAAAATCTTTCCTTACTGCAAAATGTGTTTTTCCTTTTCCTTTTGAATTTCAAAATTATTATTATTATTTTTTAAAATAGAGTAAAATGGAACCCAAATCTTTTTGAACAAAAAAGCTTAATTTGACTTTGAAATACCTTGTTTGCTTCTAAACCTGGGTTCACTGGAGAGAAATAGTCACAATACCTGGCTTGGTGACCTTCTGAAGATTCTGAAGGTTCTCTCCAGAGGCACCTTTAGTGCCTGACTTAGCAGAAATGTGCTTCAATGTTGAATGCCTTGTAGGATGAGGACCCAGAAGTTCTTGTGGCTGTACACTTTGGAAAGCCAGTTCCATATGTCAACAAGGCTAAGAGATTACCCAAGCTATGGAGTGATCGAGGTGTTTGTTCCTCTCCACTGGCTCCCTTATCTCTAGTGTGCATATATTATCATACGGACTTAGAAACCCTTTAGCACCTGCTCGCTGGAAAAGCGATGTGGTCTTCATTGCATCAGAGGAAGTAAGAAGAGGGACTCTAAATAACAACCAGGCTGAGATATCTGGGCTATTATTGAATTCAATGAAAGGGAAATGATGAATGACCCTTCTCTTTCTCTTGTTTCCAGCTTTTGTGAAACATATCATGGCTAACTGAACGCCAGGTGAGTCTCTTCTGTCCTCCTTCCATATCCTATTATTTTGGTTTTGCCATCCGATCTAGGCTTGAAGAATGTGTGACTAATCAAAGAGCGTGAATATTTTCAGCATGCTGTACAGGGAAGTAGGACAAGAATGAGTAAAATGGTTTCTTCATCCCATCAAGTGCATGGAAAATTGGTGGCCTTTCTGCAGTTCTCTGGTAAATCTGGACATCTTTATTTTGGAAGTCCATCACAGTATATTCTAAAAGGATTTGATTTCGAAAGAACAAGTGTTCCTTCCTTTATGATTGACCAGACACTTCAAAGGATGCATATTATTCATGTCTGCTTGCAAGTCCGTGCTCGTAGACTTCTCCTAAAAAGGCAAGGAGATAGAACTGAGATATCTGACTAGAGAAAGTGGGGGCAAAAAATACAAGGAAAAGTAGATAAGAAGGAGTAATCCATACTTCTGTCGCTGAACCTGCACTAGCAGGGTGATTAACGGCCTTCCATAAATCTGGCTCTCAACATCTCCTGACAAATGAGCGGATTTTCCAGTAAAAGGCATGAGCTTTGTCCAGCCCATCTTTTGGCTTTATTTGGTAGCATTCTCCAAACCACAGCACCATTAAGGGTATCTCTGTCTCGCCATTGCAAATGAGCTGAACTTTTATTTCCAGCATTTTATGGTCATCGTTTATTTTTGTATTCCTGGAAAAGGTGGCCACTGTTTTCAGCTGGCATTCAGCATTATTTATCTCTGTTCAGCCTCTGGGAAAGGTCTGACCTGAGGGTTAACCGACTCCCATCTATTCTACAAAGTATCTGATAAACCGGGGAGAGCAGTGGCTTCTTTCAGAATTGTTCTGGTTGGTTTGGGTTCTGTTTGTTTTGATTTGTTTGGTTTGTTTTGTTTTTTTTTTCCCTTCTGCTTTGATTTATTTTTCTATGCTGTCCTGACCAGGCCTGGCTTTGTTTTGCTTTTGGAGCTGACATTATCCCAGTCCACCAAGACCTGTCTGTTGTGTGGTGACTTTTGATTACGTTCACTTGCATACCAGGGAGGGAGTTAAGTAAAAGTCATATCCAGGTTTTGGGGGGATTTGTGTTCCAAGACATATTTGAGCAAAATGCTCCAGGTGTCTCATATAGCCATGACCTCAGAGGTGGGATGCAGAGCCCATGGCAGACCTGTGTTTTCTGGCAGTTGGCAGCTGGGAAGGGTATTGTAGGACATCTCAAGGAACTTTTAACACTGAGGTGTGTGGAAGTGAATTGAGCCCTGTAGCTTGAACTCATGTGACTGTAGGTGAAATCCTAGGATATGTCATCAGTATATGACCATCTGACATAGTCTTCATCAGCTTCCATCAGATGAAGACATCTACAAGTAGTTGTCTGCATGAAAGCAGGGTATCCGTGTTTCTGGTTCTAAAGGAGGATGTTTAGGTCTGGAAACAGAGCATGCAGATACAGATTCCAGGCAGATGCAGATGGAGCATTCAGAGTGATTCGCCTCATCCGAAGAAGAAAGAGACGTAGATGCATTGAGTCCAGCTGCCAACGTTGAGAAGGACAAATCTCCCATGTCATATTTGTCATCTATGGGAGTGTTCTGAATGCCCTGGGGGTCTCAAATTGCATCAGATGCTTAGGGTTCAGGAACTGAATCCTGCCTGATGTCTGATGTTAGCTAAGAGAAATCCCTGTGCTCGAATGGGGCTGATGGGAGGCTGACTCTGGGTAGTAGAGAGATAACAGAAGTTGGAGAAACTGTCTCGTGGCTCAAGAACTGGGCTGTTTGAAAAGCTGAGTCTTAACCCTGACATGACTACATTGCCTCCACATGAGGATGACTGAGGCTGAGTCCTGGTGGCATTGTTTGTTTCTTCTTCCTTCCTCTAATGCTTAAAAATAACTTTATTTTTAGGACAAGATAGGCGCCGAGAGCCCCAGATGCTGGCCTTGAACTTCGATGTAATGGAATGTCTTCTCATTTTTCAGCCCTGATTCCCATTACAGAGCTACAAAATGTGCTGTCCCTCAAGTTATTTGGATAAATGTTTTTGTGTTTGCTTTGTCTTGTTTCTTCATGTGGAGAGGGTGGCCTCTGTGGAGATTCAATACACTCAGGAAACTGAAGAAACTGGAATTTGAACTATGAATACCTGGGCATTTTCATATTTTTCTGATACAGAACATAAACAACAATGCAAAATTGTTAAGCGGGAGGGGAGAAAAAGGGAGTAATTGTTTTCATGACTAAATCAATCAAAAATGTATTTGTTATTTAGCCATATTATTCCCTTCCCTCTTCCTTCCAAAACAACTGGACCTTTCTCTTTGTGTTTATTGCATTTGTAAAAAAATAGCTGTAGTGGAGTAAGGGAGAAAATAAACAAAACCAGTTGTATAAATCTCATGTGTGCAAGGAATACTCTTAGTACTTAGAGAAAAACAGTAGAAGTAGGATGCTCAGCAACCAGCAATGAACACAAACTTGTTCACACGTTTCTTAGCTTTGCAAGAAACCACCATTAACAAAGAAGACATAAAAGACAAAAAAAGCCAAAGAAAACCAGAAGCATACATAGTGTTTGCTAAAAGGCATCTCTTCTCCACAAGGATTACTTCCCATTCCAACAGTGCGACCCATGAAGCAAGTTAAAAGTCTTTCCCAGTTCAAACTTGAGATTGTTCTAATATACGTATCTTGGTTCTGTAGCTTTTTGCTGTAAAACATGGGATTCTTTGTCGCTTGGTTTCATCATTGTTTCTGTGCAAGGGAAGGGGAAATGGGAAATAAATGCAGTTGGGAAAAGCCTCAGTAGAGGGAAAGTAAAGTTGAGAAGCGTGAAGAGGCACATGGATTAAGTTGGCTCGATTTCTGCAGAATAATAATCTAAAAAGCACACACACACAAAAAAATACATCCTTCAGGGGTAGAAAAAGGGGAAGCTAGAGGCTGATACATTTTGTTAGGAAAAGAGCAAAAAAATCTGAATATGCAAGACCCCGTTTCAGCAAGAGGGATTGTTAAAACAGACAACTTGGAAAGATAGTAAGTGGAATATTTGAATACCGGAATGCAAACTGCATAGCAATGACTGAATAGGTCATCCCCACCAAGAAGAATTGCTGTGAACGAGAGAACGCGAAATATCCAATTACATGAATATACGAGCTGTAACAAAATGTACTGTTGAATAGCCATGACAGAAAATCAGCAGTTAGAGAACTAAGTGCAGGATCAAGCTGGTGGCAATAACAATAAAATGCTAAAGGAAATTCAAGAAGCTGGTGCAGAGGGAGGAGTAGAAAGATGCTAATAGTGACAGGAATGTCTTACATCCAGCCTGGGCTAACTGCACAAAAAGGTGCCAGTAAGCAGCAAAAAAATATTGTCACCATGAATCACTGGTTTTGAATAAACCTAAACTAGGTTTTTGAATAAACCTAAACTAGGATCAGTCTTGAACAGAGCCATGAGTTGAACAGGCCATTGATAAGGCCGTGAGATTAGCAACCTGGTCTGCTCTAGCGTGGCAGAGATGGACACCAGAGATAGTCACAATCAGTGGTCCATCTCCTCCTCAGGGCTCCTTTTGTGGGCATCCACTTCCATTCTCAGCATAGGCTCCTGTGATTTCCCAGGACCTAGTTTGTCTTGGAGGCATCTTGCCTTCACCATCTTGTAAATACATATTTAGACCCTAAAACTGTTTTGAATCAAAGGTCTACAGTAGTTGGACAATGTAGTTCCTTCCCCCTTTCCTGCTGGAGCAATTAGTCCCCTTGGGACTGTCTCCTGTGATACTCTTCCAAGGGGTTCTCTGGTTTAAAGCTGAGCTCTAGGACTCGTATGGCTGAGGAGCAATGTGAGGGCTCAGTACAGAAATGCTCTGCTAGCAGGTACCATCTGACTACCTCCTCTTCGTCCTCCGTCCTCTATTGTTCTGGCACCAAAAACTCATCTCTGAATTGGCCTATTGCCATCATACAATGCGTCCTACATGGCCTAGTCCCGGGACAACCTGTCAAAATTTCCCTCAAAGCATGGTTCCTTGTTCTGACTTCTTCTCGGAGATATTTAGTTACTACATCAGGTACGGTTAAGAGGAGGAGAAGCCCCAATCTCTCCATCTGCTTTCTTCCTCAACTGCTAAACACAAAGCCACCACCCTGCTGCTGCTCAGATTCCGAGTAACGGGTCATCTTGAGGTATTACATCTAAATCCTGTGGCATATTTCACCACACATTCCCCAAACAACATCAAAACTGTAATAAATAAGCAGTATCTCCCACTTCCCTTCCCTTCTCCTCCTCCTCTCCTTTACCCTTAACCCCAAATTAAAAAAAAAAACCCACCAAACCTCCTATCTAGAGAATATTTCTTTAAAAAAAAAAAAAAAATGTGGCCAGGAGACTCGCCAAGTTTCTGGAAGATCTTTTTATAGCAGTAGCATCTGGCTCTTTGGGAGGCTCCGCAGGGAGTTTTGTTGGTGGCTTTACATCTGCTGTGGTTAAGCTGCTAATGGACTGGCTGTCTGGGCTGCTGCCTGCTCCGCTGATTTCTTCGTACCCTGCTTCGGTTATTTGAGGAGTTTGAGCCTGTTGACTCCTTGCCAGAATTACATAGTACATTCTGGCAGCGGCAACGTGCGTTGCGACACCCAGAAGGGGTTTCGGATGGAGCAAGGATATGAGCTGGCATTTCATTACCCACCTCCAAGCCTGGATTAGAGCAGGGGGGTGAAGAGTTTTTTGATCCGGAAGCCGAAAGGAAAGTGAATCCTCTAATATTTTCTCCGTGATGTCCACAAGCTAATAAACAAGTAAATGCATCGATAATTTCATCTGGAGGTCAATTGAAAATACTTTGCCCCCTAGTTATATATTCCAGCTTGGGGTTTTTTGCTTATCCATCACTAGAAAAGCTGGTTTGTAACCTCAACTAATTAATTATTCCTCTGGAGTGAAACATCAAAATGCATCCATCTGCCTGGTTTTGAAAAGACACATTTTTACATTTTCAACTTTTTCTTCTATGAGCCGAATTATTTAATTTTCAGCCAAACTGTGTCAAAATGACACCTGATTTTAAGCTTGAATTTCCTCCATAACACCATTCCCTGGGAAATCTGAAGTTTTTGCCAGAAGTGGTTTCAGGATTCCTTTTTTCTTTGCTATCCCATTTGATTTTTCATAACGTCCCGTCTTATGATGAGATTAATTGCCCCATAGAAACACTCTTCTTCCCCGCACTGAAAATAAAATGACCCTAAACAACCGCTTCAGGGATGGGCTATTTGAACTCAATTCATTGGCCTCAACTGTGGTGGGCCTGGTCCTTCTCAATGCTCTGGGCTGTTGCCCATGTTCTCGCTGTTGCTCAGACATATGCGCATCTCCTTCAAGTCCTGTTTTGAGGTTTTATGGATGAATTTCATCTTACCCAGCTCGTAAGCTCCACAAATTTGCTTCCAGACAGAGACTGTCACTTCAGAGGTCTTGCTTGTGTGTTGCTTCACCCCTTCCTTTTCCCTGCCAAGATGGAAGAGATGTCTTTATCTGATGGCAGCAGCAGTGGTTTTTGGAGGTGTAATGATGTGAAATTATCAGAGAATTCTTGTTTACTGGTAGAATTAGTATCTGATTATATGATACTGATCTTAAATACATATGAGTGTTCATGCAGAGATGCAATCACACCACATGGTGTAGACAACATGAGCTGTGAATTCACCAAATGCCTTGTGATTCAGCGGAGTTATTTTTTCCCAGTTTTATTTAACATGGAAATTCTTGGGATTCCCGAAAGTTTCTTATGTAGCCTGCCTCCATCTATCCTTCTTCTCCCATTTATCTGCTGAAGTTGTTGAAATATGTCAGAAGCCCAGCAGAACAGCAAAATCAATGTTTTCTTTTATAAATCCAAAAGTGCCTGTGTTTCTGAACTAGCTGTTCCGTGAATTCCTTCTCTTTCCTGTAATAAAAGTGCCACGGGAGAGTTACGACGCATGCCAAAGATAAAAGACAGGAGAAATGAAGAAAGAAAAGTGTGTATGTGTGTAGGTAGGCCTAGGCTGAACTGAAGCAATTGTATGTCATTTGGGACAGCACCAGCGTTGGAAGCTGGGCTTCTGCTCCCACCAGGAGGAATTGATGGGTGCGTAGGACTAAGCACACAAACACATCAATAACGCAGACTCACACAGAATCTCTCAAGATCTGATTTGATGTTTCTGGACTCAAATTCCTGGTTTGATGATACCAGGTTTTTGGGAGCCTAGTGACAGATTTAATAAAAAAAAAAACCAAACCCAAACCAATCAACCCTTAAAATCCACAGTCGTGCAACACAACAGACTTCCCCAAGGTGTGGAGAACTCACTGTGTATCTTCAAACCAGCTAAGAACTTCACCTGGTTTAGGTAAACGTACAGGGCATCACCTTTGTCTACCACTCTAACTCCGTGCCGGCTTGCCAGAAATAAAATATCAATAGTCTCTTTCTGTAGCTTCTGTACAGCAGGTAGAAGAGTAGAAACTCAGCACACACTCTGTATCATGCACACCAGCTTTGGTCTGGATGAAAATCTGTGCGTGGAGGTTTGTGAAACCCTTCCAGGTGCGCTCATAAATTCACATGCACAGATACATAAAACCAGAGACACTGCTTGAAAATCCTTTGGAAAGTGCCTTCCCGGAAGGCACCTTTTGGCTTATGTGACACATCTCATCACATTTGTCCTGTATTTCAAACCTTCTAGCTGCATGAGGATGCACTTGTCCACAGAACGGACCAAGTTTGGTCTTAATGGTGGTAGATCAGACATTGCTAGAGCACTAGGGAGGAGCAAGAAGATTCCCACTGTAGAAAAAATGAAAAAAGATATGCTTTAGGGCCAGAAGAAAGGTCATAAGCCTGTCATGCAGTGCTTTTCTGAGTTAAGAAAACATGACGGCCTTGGGGATGTTCCTGTCCACGTATCCTCAATCCATCCCTGCTCCCACCAGAGTGTGGAAAATCACAGCTGTGGTCCAAAAGAGGTTTCACTTCATCTGAGCTGAGCAACCTGAAGGCTTAGAGAGTGATGCTTCTGCTGAACGTTTTAGTTTTGAGGAGCTCATTGGCTGATGGTGCTCACTCATGTCTTACTCCTTCCAGATTGCCTGTATTTTAATGGGTCACCCACCAAAGAAACCTTTTAAAAAAAGGAAGAAAAGAAAAAACAAAGTGTCCTTTATCTCGGTCAAAGGACCTGCAGAAAAAAACCTTCCAGAAGGTACGAAACCCATGGCTGATTCTTCTCCACTATTTGTAAATACTGAGGGTTGGTATAATCATGGGAACAAAGATATTTGGAACATTCCAAGATCTTTGAAGAAACCATAAACCCTCAGAGTGAAGTCCATGCGAAGCCTGTCTTTGAGAATCAAGCCTTTCTTTAAGGAAAATGCTTTTGAAGTGCTTGTGGTGTGCAGAGAATAATAGAGTTCTCTTTTCTGATTGCCTCAGTCCTTCTCCTGCCTCTGTGCTGTTAGTCAGTGAGGGTTATTTCTTCTCACAGAGTACCCAAACCTGAAACGCCACTGCTGATTTTAGCAGTAGTGGGGTCAGTTCACTCTCTTCTCCCAAGAAAGTACAGACAAGTATGTTTCTAAGGCCATAAATAACTTTGGATGCTAAATCCCCATAAAGACAGTTACAGCAGCATTATGCAACCGAGACAGAAATAATCTCACGTAACTCAGACACCTACAGTAGAGACGTGTAGATTGGAGCACCCACCAGAGTCAGCAAGGAAAAATAATCAGTCCTTCCAAGCACTACATTCAGAAGCCAGATTCCAGGTTTAGTCTGTACAGCTGATTTATCGTCTCCATAGCAGAGCAATCCAAAGCAAACTTCTGCCTAGATTCAGACCTTGAGTAAATTTTACAAAGTTCTCTCCAAGGTCCCAGATATAGAAAAACTACTACATTCCCACTAAAAAAAAAAGCAACCCTCCTGGAGGTTCCTAAGATGTTCTGCTGATTTTTTGGCTTTGTGGATAGAGCACAATTCTTGTTTGACATGGTGGGGTCAGGTCAGGTGAGGTATTTGGATGCCTGGACGCATTCCTGTGCAACATGGTCTAGGTGAGCCTGCTTTGGCAGGAGACGTGGATGAGGTGATCTTCAGAGATGGCCTCCAACCCTCACCATGCTGGTGATTTGCTTCAGAGTGGAGACTGCACCTTGCCTGTGTTCCCAATTTTAAGAGAGGGGTTTTATAACAGTGATGTCATTCCTCGCAATAAAGGTGGGTCTTGGGGTAAAACTGAGTAGCCTGAGGACAACCCAAAGGGCTTGAATTCTACCTTTGCCTGTGGGTTTTTCTGAAGCGTCAGCAGAAGTGATGCTGTATTATTAAACCATTGGCAGGCAAACATATCTTCCAAGTCCTTGTCTTACTGAAGCAACCATTTGATTGGCCTACTCCAACTCTGTTGGACTATGGAGGTCCCAAAAATTTCCTTCAGGCTGTGTCATTTGGGACATATGGGCCAGCAGCAGATTGGAGTAGAAGGACATAAAGGAGCAGAAACACCGTGGCCGCAGACTGCAGAGATCTTTGCCTCTGTCAAGTCCTCTTAGAAGATTCATTTATTTCCTCTTGCTCAGGAATGCTAAAGTCTCCAAAAGCTCAGGAGGGACCTTCTTTTACTGTCCAAAAAAGAGAGTCTCATACCTATTTAAAAAAAGACAGCTAGAAAATCCAAAAGATTTCATTAATATATTCCAGTATCACATGATGAACGAACCCAGAATGAACAGAGGTACCATTAGTAACTACTGCTCAGCATTAATTGCTATTAATTTATAAATTCCTAATAATCGTTGTTCTTGCCCAGGATTCCAGCGACTGACTGGGATCCTGCTGTGCTTAGTGCTAGACCAAAACAAAAAGACAATTGCTTCACTGCACCCTTTCCAGTCTAGTTTCTCTCAGAAACACTTTTTTTTTTCATCAAAATGCATATTTACCATGTTTGCCCAGTGATTCATGACACCATCAAACAGGAAAGTGAGGAAATGACCAAAATAAAAGTAATTTTAAGCAGCGTTAAGGTGTGCAGAAACTAGATGAAAAATGACAGAGGAAAATTCTTCAAAATAGAGCCCAAATTTCCATGACTTTCTGGGGTCAAATTGTAAATGAAAAGTGACAGAGTAATTTCACGTTTTGGTTTTGGAGGATGGGGCTGAATTCTAATCTGGGAGAAGCTGTCGGCATCCCCACAAGCTGGAGTTTTGCTTTCTGCTGCTTGTCTTTGCACCTCTCCTGCATTCACATTACACAGACTCGCGTTGTCATGTCCTGCTCAGCAGCAAAGTGAGGGCACATCAGCTGTGCAGGAATTTCATCACCCAGAGAAATGTTGCCACAAAAGAGAATCAGAGAATCATTTTCATTGGAAGAGACCTTTGAGGTCATCATGCCCAACAGTTAACCCAGCACGGCCAGGGCACCACTAACCCCTGGCCCTCAGCACCACATCTCCACGCCTTGGAAACCCCTCCAGGGATGGGGACTCCA
>JAVSBS010012917.1:0-21749 GCA_033124195.1 Coracias cyanogaster | reverse complement strand
GAGCATCCACAACCCCCCTGGGCAACCTGTGCCAGTGTCTCACCACCCTCACAGTGAAGAATTTCCTTCTAATTTCCCTCTTCCGGTTTGAACCCGTTACACCTTGTCCTGTTGCTACAGGTGTGTGGTGGCTGTGTGACACCTAGGTAAAAAAACAGTGGGAAAGTGGTAGGAAACCACTACCCAAGATGTAGTATGTAAATAACCAGATGTGGCATCATGGCCCCTCTCCAGCCGGTGACCTGAGTCTTGACCCAGGCTCCCTGGTATGCAGCAAATCCAGGCAACATCAGAAAAGCTGAGACAAATCAGAGCTATGTGGTTGCCACTTTAGGTACAGTTACAAGGGAAAACAGATTCCCTTCTCTGTAATTGCATATCTGACCTCAGGATAAATAAAAAGACTTTTGCAGGAAGTGCTGCCGTCAAAGACCGTGGACTTCTTGCACTTAGTGATTTTTAGCGTGGGCCTCTGACCGAGCCACTTGCTGTAAAAGAAGCTTAGACAACACATAAATGTGTTGTTGACTGTTTATGCTGTGGCTTTGTGAAAGACATGGGCTGGTCATAGAGATTCAGTTAATCTCTTGATGAAAGAGAAATTGGGTTTAAAATCAGAAAATAAATCAGCTTGCAGTTAACTGAAGTCAGGTCTGCCAGTTTGTTCTGCCATGTGATGAAAGTAAAGCCTAGCTAGATGGGTGTCCACAGCAAGCAGACCATGACCTGCCCAGTGTGGGTCTGAGTTGAAGTTGAGCAGAAGTCTCCCTGCAGGTGAATGATGAACCAAAGCAAACATGGTTGTAAAGACACACAGATGCTTGTTACCGAGCTACAGAGGTGAAGGCCACCACAGGGCCCTGCAAGCATCCCTGGGGATGCTGCCGAACTCAACCTTGGTGTGGAGGTGCACAGGTCAGATGGCAGCTGTCTCAGGGAGTAATCCTAGAGGTAGGCTTGGCTTACCGTGACACCCATAAGATTTCAACGCCTTTTGAATTGCAGCGTGAACCAAGAGCTGTCCACTGTGTATCCAAAATGTGGTGTAACTTGCTTCTTACCCACGAAGACATTAGAAGCTGCAGACCCAGGGGCTCCCAGTAGGCTCTGAATGGAAAGCACTCACATTTGCAGTAGCTGTGCCTGTGGGTTTTCCTGCATGTGTGTGGTTTCCAAGCTGCCATCTGAGCTGTGTGCCTCTGTCATGGAGGAGGGCAGGAGAGCCATGTGAGGAGGCAAAATGCTTTCTGGGGAAAGTCTTGACACCTTACACATTGACACCTTCTCTCCCTTGCCATTGGTTGCAAGTAAAAGACTGTCATTAACAAAAGGCCTACTAAATAATTATCCTTGGTTCATTGTCGTTGCTGTTTATAAATTATATTAATAAGAGCAGCTCTTTTAAATTTAAACACTTGTTTTTGTCGGGTTTTGCAGTCTGCCTCATTTTTGTAGTTGCAGGAGACTATTCATTTTCCTGTGATGAATTCTGACACCAGTTCCAGGTTCATACCATTGTAAATGCAACACATAGTGACTCACCTCCTCCAAACTGCCATCTGCAGAAAAATTATTGAGAGTGATAGTAAGATCTTTGATATTAATGTCAAGCTTTATTGCTTCCTGTTGTTAGGCTCCCCATGTTTCTGTGTTTTCTCTAGAATAGTGCAAATAACACGCTTTAAGTACTTTCCTAATTATTGCTAGAAAAGCTGGGAAATTTTGTTGTCTTGTCAAACATGGTAAGGCCTAAACATCACCTCAATGAGCACCTGGTAGGGAGTGGACTAAACTGCAGTGACTCTGAGTGATCTTCTGTCTCACAAAAGGCAGCTCAGAAGCAAAAGGCCAATTAAGGATGAGCTTTGCTTGAACTGTCTGGCATCATGTCAGGTTGCCTTTCCTTTTGTTGTGCATCACTTGCAGAACTGCAGAGTTGAAGCTGAAAGAGTATTGCACACTGTGGCTAGCATTGGGCTGCAGGTATCCCCACCCACACCAAGTACCCAGCTTTCCTGGCATTAGACAACCAACTTGTGGATAGAATTCAGCCCAACAACCATAGTTGTACTTGGCTGCTGAGTAAATCACCATTAAGTGTAATGCGAACTAGACCCCCAGCTCACATCAGCCCCTGTATGTAAGTGCTGGCAGTCTGGACCTAAATCTTGTGCCTCACGCTTTATATTAACATAAAAGCAAATATTTTAAATGTCAGTTTTACTGTGAAGTTTTTAAAAGGTTGTAAAAGAAAATTCTTGTAGTAACTTAAAATCAGAAGTTTTATTTCTCAAATATGTCAAATACTGTTTGTAAGAGGCACAGGTTTAATGCTCAGCTAAGACAAGTGTCTCAGGTGTTTCCAGAGAGTTTTACATTGGAGGGTGTCTCCTTGCTTGCTGAGATGTTCTTCCCCTTTGGCAAATCTATTGTCTATGTGCCTTACTTTAGGCATTTCAGTATCACCATAGACATGATGCAGTATTCCTGTATTCTGATTATACTTGCACTTTTCTCTGTTGCAAACATGGTGCCATTTTCCTGCTTTAATGGTGCAAAAAGGTACTACATGGGCCCACTCTGCTATGTGGTCTGCCCAGTGGACTGGAACCGACATCAGGTGATCTTATGTGGGAGCACTGCATGGCCAGAGCAGGGAAGATTTAAATTGCTGAATTAGTGATGGGAGAGTTGCCTTGTGTTACAAGTTTCCTGAGCCATCAAATGCTCCTGATAAGTACTATGCTATGGCCAGGGTCTGTGTTTGCTCTACTGCAGTGTAGAAAGGTTCATTTCTGCATTATAAACTACATCTGAGCCTTGGAAGGTTTGACTTTGTAAGCTAGATTTTAGTTGCTTCCGTTACTTAAACCCTTTTGTGATACTATTTTTTAATGTGGAGAAAAAAAAAAAATCTCTGTTTAATTGTTTTGCAAGGAAGGCAACACTGACTTTATTAAAGTTTTCTGTAATACATAATGCTTTTTCTGCTCAGCACCTCATGATTTATAGTGGAATACAGAATTTGGCCTCTTAACTTCAAAAGAATTTGTGGTTTCAGTACACTTTAGTACTAGATTAACAGCATTTGTTGGCATGCATTCGGACAATTCATGGTTGTAAACTGGAAGGACAAGGCACTTTTACCATTTCAAGAGGCAATGGCTGTGGCCTTTTGAAAACTGATGCATGGTATTGGTTTAGCTTCCTCTCAGTTTATAGAGGTTGTTTTTAGTGTTTTAGTGGTTTAGTCCCTGCTGGGACCCAAACCGCTTGGCTGCTGTCCCCCCACCCTCGGCAAGAGGGATTAAAAATGCCTTTGCGGTTGAGCTAAGGAGAATTTAATATGATAACACACAAGAAACTATCAGAGCAACAACGGTAATAGCAACAGTGAGAAAAACAAGGTACAAAACATGCGATACTGAGTGAATAAACGGGCAGAGCGGACTCCAGTGTAGGACAGTTCGAAGCTGGGCTGTGGGCATGATGTCAGCATGGTCTGGAATAGTCCGGCTGTGTGTTCCCCCCAACTCCTCCTGAAAATTAACCCTATCCTAGCTGAACCAGGACAAGTGTGCATGCTAACAGAAGTGGGAAGTTACTGTTTGACAGAAAGAAGTACAGTATAAAAAAGGAACATAAGAACGTCTCTGTGCAGTCCTTCTTTTGACTGTACAATCTGCATCTGAAACATTTGGGTTTCATGTTTATCTCTTTGTTACTGCCGGGTTCTCATCAAGTGTATTTTCCTATAGTTAGGTATATATTCTTTTATTATAACAATTGAAATTTAAAACTAGTTTTATAAACCTAACTACTATCCAACCCTGGCTGATCACTATTAAGAGCTTGAGGCTTTGGTTGTCAGAATGGTTTCTGCAGCAAGCTAGATGCTCTGAATCCAGCACTCAAGAGCACGTATCACAGTGGTAAATGTGATGTGATGCAGCAGGCATGTGGGCAGTCAAAGAGCAGCTCTTGTAATAGCAGTTCATACAGTCCACCTTGCAGAAGGTTGTTCAAGTGTCCACACTCCTCCTCCTCTTTTAATCAAAAGAAGTTGAGCAAGACAAAGTTCTGCTTTCTTTTTCTGTGTTGGAGGAGGTCACCAAGTGTGGGAAGAAGGAGCAAAACACAAGCTCTGGAAATACTGAAGGCTGAAAGAAGGAATCTGGCAAACATTTTATTTAGGGAGCTAGGGCTTGCTAGAGGAATGCTTTGGCCTTTTTTAAATGTCCATCCATCACTTGTGTACTGTTCAAGAAAAGTAAAAAGTGATGTACCTCACTGAAGGTAGCTCATTTTGTGAGTCTGCAAGTTTCAGATACAACTGGAAGACCCCAGTTTGCGATGCTTAGCATTGAGTCCTTTCCAGATGCTTCTCTGTAGCAGTCCATATGCTTCTCTATTTTTGATGTAAATAATAATGCAAATAACAGGAAAATACTGTTGAGATTCATTTAGCACTTGAAATACCTCTGTGCTTACAAAATTTTAGTCATGGTAAGGTCCTTAGAAATGCATATTGACTCTGGGAAGCAATTTTCACTTGATAGTTTTACTCTGACATTTGACTACTGGTTGCATTTTCCATGTTATACAAAATATGCCTTTATTCAATGTAAAATATGCCTTATTTTTTATTAGCACAATATTTTTACTCTTTCACTAGGGCCAGCTTTTTTAATGACAGGTGAGTAAACTAATGTACGTTGCCTCCATTTTCATCCTCAGTAAAGATATGAAAAGAAATTGTTTCCTTGGATTGCAATTTTTGTTTTACCCTTTTAAAAAACATTTTGCAAGTCTTGTCGCCAACGTGTAGTTTAGTTTTTGCAGTAGTGAAGCAGTTGTGCTATGTAGTTTCTAGCCAGAACTGATGATGATGATGATGCATATCCATCCTACCGCAGCACAAGGTGCATGGAACACTGTTAGCAACACCTGGGTTCCCTGTTTTCCTAAGGGAATCTTCCAACCCAGTTGAGGATGGGCCTTTTAATAAGGCCAACCTTTTTACATAAGCACAAGAGCTTCCATCATGCTCATCTGTTTTCTTCAAGCACCAAAAGAAAGTTTCCTGCTGCTTGTGCCTGGGTGTTGCAGTTGTACACAAATACCCTATTTAGTAGTGCGAAGCTGTTTGCAAGTACACCTCAGAGACAGGGACAGTGAAAATACTCTCCAAGAGACTTTGAGATTTTAAGAAGTACTTTGGATGACTGTAGTGGGTCTGGCGGAGCTGATTTTCCCCATAGCAGCCCTCATGGTGCAGGGTTTTTGTACTGGGAGCTAGAAGGGTGTTGATAACACACCTGTGTTATGACTACTGCTGAGCAGGGCTCACACAGCACCAAGGCTCTTTCCAACTTTCCCCCACCAGTGGGATGGGGTGGGCAAGATCTTGGGAGGGGACACAACCAGGACAGCTGACCCGAACTGACCAAAGGGATATTCCATACCATATGACATTGGCTCAACTATAAAGCTAGGGAAAAGCGGAGGTGGGGTGGGGATTCCTTTGTCCTCCAGAGCTACATGTTTTGGAGCCCTGCTTCCCATGAAGTAGCCAGACATAGCCGGCTCATGGGAAGGAGAGAATAAATCTTTGCTTTTCTTTCCTTCTCTGCGCAGATTTGCTTTGTTTGCTTTGTTATCAGTAAACTGCTCTTGTTTTACCCACAAAGGTTTTGTTTTGCTATCTTATTTTCCTTTCCCTTTTGCTCTGCTAAGGAGAGAGAGGAAAAAGAGGAGGGTGATAGAGCGGCCTGATGGGCTCCTGGTGCTCAGGCATGGTTAACCCACCACACTGTTACATACAGAATGAGAGCCAAAACTTGATTGAATGAACACTGCTACAAAAGAACTTCAGTATTTTGCTCCTATACCCTGCCTCCAAGCCTGATCCGGTGTAGGTTACAGTGGTGCAAACAGGGATTTATGGTTGGAGTCTTTGAAGCAGCTAAAGTGAGCAGAGTATGTGCACTCTGTGTATTTTCAGTTTTCTCCTTGCCCGTGGATATTGCAAGCAACTACTTACGTCCTTTCTGGCAGCAGGATGTGGACAGTTGGGCTAGAGTGTCAAGATTAAGCTTTCCTTTACAGTGTTGAGGTGCTGAGGTCTTGCAGACACAATCCTTCTTGTGTTCTGGGAAGAATGGTTTGCCCACTGCCAGGTGACTTTTGGAGGCATAAGCTACTGTTTCTGACTGAGGATCTCACAGTTTCTCTGATTGAGGGATCCTGTCCATCTCTGGCATTAGGGTGCTGGAAAATGCATCACCAGACATGTTAATGGGGAAGAAAAGTTATGGAGTCTGCACCTGAAGTGGGTGCTGACAGTAGAGCTGTTGTTATAGTTCATCTTACTTAGGATTTCGTTGAGCATCCTGGCAGGTGTCACAGCTCTGCTGCCATAGTCATGTGCTGGTCAAGGGTTGAAAGTCTAGTCCATTGTGATTAACTGCTATTATGTCTGGCAGATGTTACTTGTTCTATTAAAAAGAAAGTGTGTTTTTGTTTTTTGTTTTGTTTTTCCCTTCCTCTTAGGTGGAACGTATTGGGTATTCAAGGAGCCTTACTTAGCCTCTTTGTGGAGCCAATTTACTTCTCTAGCATCATCTTGGGGAGTTTATATCATGGGGATCATCTATCCAGAGCCGTATACCAGAGGATAGCAGAGATAGAAGATCTACCACCTCTTTATACACTCAACAGACCTTTACTTAGTGGCAAGTATCTAATGGAGAAGGCCGTGCCGGTAACTAAGTCTGTTCCAGTAGCAATGTGATTTTGCAGTTCTCAAAACCTTTCAAATTATGTACTGTGAGTAAACTGCTTTCTGGTTACAAGGGAGAAGTTATGGTCTAAACCTAATGTAGGTACTCAGTCAGAAATACCATAGCAAGGCCCCTTCATGAGTTAAAAGGTGGAAAGAATTCGGGGTTTGAACCTTTGGATACAATTTCATAATAATTGCTGTCTGGAGTGTGCCCTAGTAATACATGAGGCAAATTGAAGGCTGTGGATTAGGAAAGCCTCTTCCTACCCTTGAAATAGTGTGTTAGCTCTCACTGTCACTTCTCTTACCATTGCAGATATTTGTTGAACAGTTACGTCATTAATCAGTATGCCAAGATAGACACATTTCATTCTTAATTTCTAGATCGATAACCAACTAAAAATGGATGGAGAGAACATCTCAGCTGCCATTGGTTGTATTTTCTTTTTATCATATCGAATCTCTGTTGGATGCAGCATTAGCTTTAACTAGCATGGCACCCAACTTGTATGCATGACCCAATAATCATAGTATTTTAATTTGCACTTTGTAGGTTCATGCAGAAATGCTGCATTCAGAGCCTGGTGGCACATTCTTTGAGGAATATTTTTAACAGAATATTAAATATATCTGACAGCAATATGGCAAGCCTCAGCTGATATAGTTAGTGGTTGTCTTTTGCAGCGGCTGTTGAACACTGAAACACTGTTCTTTGGCTTTGTGCTGATCCTAGGTTCTAGTGGGGCTAAGAGGAATGGCAGTATTTGAATTAACAAGTTGTAACTTCTAACTGAGCCATGACTTTCAAATGAAAGTTCTGAAGTGTCTTAAATTCTGAAACTGCTAGTTACAGTAATGCTGTGAAAGCTTTAAAAGCAAAATCCCTTATCCTCCCTCTTGTTGTGTGCTTTGCTTTGTTCTGTAGAGCTTGGCTTTTGGCATGTGTCTGTTTATTTTCCAAGAAAAAAAAAAGAGCTCAGTATTTTAAAGCATGCATAAAGTTTGATGGGAATTTTTAAAATAGATTGAGGGAGTGAGTGGGGGAAAGAGCACATTGAACAACCAGCATTTATTTAGATAAGAAAGGTAATTAATAAGGATTCCCTGAAGTAGGAGGTATTAAAATGTTAAGTAACAAATTTGTCCTTATGTCCTTTGCAAGTAAATAACAGTTACAACACTCACAGTGCCAAATATTTAATGGTTCTGTGGGCATAGTAGCTGATGTATGGACTGTTTCTGACAGATTTTGGAAATTTTTATCAATTCCTCAAGAGAAAACACCCCCACACACATATATTTTCCAGGTGTGCACAGAGCTTGATAGTCTCTACCTGTGCTGGCTCTTCCTAAGGAGACCGTCTTCATCCAAGTGTCCATTAAGTCTGCTTTTAAGGTAGACATCAAACAGACAGGCCTTCTGCTCCCTGGGTTCTCTAAGAATTAGCATCACACTGACCACCTCCAGTCTTCAGGTTTTTGTTGAGTCGTTCCCAATATTGTTGCATATACATCTGTGCCCAGTACTGTGGTATTGTAGTTCCTGCAGCCTTCCTGGTGCTGATGTGTTTGACTGGTAGTTCCCTGGCACACCTCTAAACTCCTTAAAAATTGGAGTTGTGTTGGCCGCCTTTTATCCTGGAGAACTTGTGTGTTTTCTGATGAGAGGTTATGTACCATGACTGCTGTTCCTGCTGCCTCATCTTTAGTTTCCTTGAAGGTGGTTGAATATTGTCTGGGTAACATAACTGGTGTTTCCTTACTTCATACACATAGGCTAGGACTATTTTTACTGGCACCTCAATTTGAGATGGCTCCTCTGGCATGCTGCCTGTGAAAAGGGGCTCTGGCCTGGGAACCCATCCACCATTTTGCAATACATTCATTCATTCTTTGTACACATGAAGACTTCTACTACCACAGCAAGTGCGGTTATTATAAACGTTCATGCCTCAGTACTCCTCAGACTACTGTCTACATTTGCATTTATTTATTTAAACAAAAAAGAAATCTTTCAACTGAATATTTGGTGATTTTTTAGCTATTTCCTTGGTACCTGATCCTCCAGTTCACACTGGTGTTTTTCAGCTCTCTATCTCCTTTTTAAGGAATCTTTTTTGATCTCTGTCCTCAAAAAACTGTCAAGCCTCATATATTATATATGTAAGCACTGGCACAAAGAGCTGTAACTTTTGCATTTGCTTATTATACCCCATTATAATAATATTCAACAATAAGTTCTGAGCAATGTTCTCTAAATAGCTTAGTTCTGTCAGTTTTCAAAGGAGAAGAAAATATTTTACTTTCTGTTCTAGCTTTCCCTGCCACTACTTGTTTCACCTTATTGTGCTATGTTCATGTCTAAACTTTGAGGGGGAAGATATGATCCACCTAAAGTGTTATCAGACGCATTGCTTTTGAGATGAGCTTTATGCCCTGTCTGTGCTACCCCTGTCAGGGACTCCTTTGCCATCTCTCCAGGGTTTGTGCAGATAATTAAGCAGCTGAACAGGGTGCTGTTATTTAAGTCTATTGGAAATTCTGGGGTTTAAAAATTTGTTTAATTCAGAAAACAACCTAAGGAACACAATTGTATAATTGCCATGGAAATGTAGTTCATACTGGATGTTCAGCTTCCTTATCTTTATTTATTTTGATTGTGTGGGTTTGTGTGATATCACAGGTGTCTGAGTAGCTGATAGGGCACAAGGAGGCTCAAGGAGCAAATGGTGTTTTGCAATACTGAAACGATATCTATTCCTTGTACTTGTTTCAGGGGTGTATGGAGCAAAAGCAAAGGTAATAGTATAGACATCATTAAAGAAAAAATATGACTGATCCACTTGTGAGGTGGTAGCAATTTCTTAGTCCTCTTGCCTCTGTAGTTTTGGTAAAACCAATTTTTGATGAAGAGGTTTTCAGCATGGGTCTGTTTCACATACGGTTCACAAAAGCAGCCTGACTTTATATGCTTCTGGAGACTCGAACCGCAGTAGCTGTGATGAGGACTTTCTGACTCTCATCTTGTCATAAAGCCCTGTTCTTGCTGAGTCTTCTTCAAGTATTGCTTGTGTGATATTCTTGATGGTACCTGCTCAGCAGGGACCACTGTCAGCCCTTCCAGTTGGTTAGCATGTGAATCCCACCTCCCTGCTCACCGATTTACAGATCAGTGGGTACACAGATCCTTCTGTATTTCAGCTCCTGGATGCATCTCCCCTAAAATAAACCAGAAAAGAGCTCTTCAGGAAAATTTTGTTCTGATTCTCAGTTTCTTCGCTTCTATTTTAAGAAAATGGGGAATGGTAGGGTTAATTTTTATTATTTATTCACTTAAGTGCTGGTTATCAGTTATAGTAACCAAGCTGATGTAAACCAAGCGTAAACATACGACTACTTCACAAAGTTCAGTATGGTTTGATATTTCAAAATGTTTGTTTATTTATTAAATGAGGAATTGTTTATAGTAAGCAAACTGAATTTCACTGTGTCATTCAGACCTCGTAGGTCTTACATGCTTTCAGCGCTGGGCCCAGAGGTGCCATGAGACCCAGGCCAAGGGAGCCAGTCCTACGTTGGGGTGCCTGAGCTTGGCTTAATTTTATTAGATTATGTTTCAAGTATCAGAAAAAATGCATCCTGCTGCAACACTTATGTTCCATTTATACAAATTTGCTAGATTTTTGTAAAGTGTAGGACCTAGCCTAAGTCTGGAGTAGATTTGAAACAGCGTGTCAGTGAGAGCTGCATTAAAGTAAAAATGGAATCTTCACTTTTTAGAAAGAAAAAGTTGCCCTGTTCCTTTTGTCTGTCCTGCTGAGACAACTGAGACATGTTAAAGATGGAGTTTTGCCACCCTGTAGTGTCTGCAGGTTCAAAACTGATATGCTCCTCAGCTTTTCCGTAGCACACACAACCCAAATTTGTGGCCCTGGCTGCTGCTTGCAAGTGCCAAGTGCTGTTCTGCTGTACTTGTGGAAGAGGAGTTGAACATGGATGGCAGCAGTTGCCATGATCTTCAAGCACAGTACTGCTGTCATTATATACAGTGCATCTCTGCAGCGTTGAGGTACCATGGGGGAATAAATCCTGCCCTAGGCAGGCTGGGCAGACAGCTGGCCTCACTTCACACTGGGGTTAGACTGCTGGTGGCTTTGCTTTTCCATCAGTAGAGATGAAGCTGTATTTGAGAGGTGTTGCACACCCATTTGGAAACATGAAAAGCAATATACACCTCAATTTTTACAATAGTGGAGTGAAAGGGAATTGATGGGAGGGTTAGAACTGTCAAAACCTCATGCTATCTGCTCTTCCCTACACACAGCTCATCCTGCTTATGAGTGGGTTCTGAGAGCAGTGATTTCTTGTGCAGGAGTGGAGCAACTTGTTTTCTGTTTCATAATTATTTGCAAGTTAATAGGTAGTTCATTGACTTGCCCTGTAAGCAAGACCAGATCCTCCTCAGGTGGATGTGGCAAAGCACTCATATTCCTGTCCCCATGAACCCTTGCTACAGACTTCTACCCAATCCCCTCTGCTGAGGAGGCTGGTTTCTCATGGCCCCAGTGATACTCACTTGCCCTGCTAAGAAGGACAGAAGGAGAGAGCACTTTAGTCAGGATAAGAATGAGATGTGCATGCCAGTAACTCTGTGAGTTCACCAAAATCTGCAGGAAAAAAGTCCTCTGAATAAATGGTCCAATTTTAAGACTGCCTAGCAATGTGATTTCAGTAGCTCTGCTGTATTGCTTACTCCCTAGTAAAAACAAAACTCAAGAGTTATTGTTTACTGTTGTCATTAAACAGCATTTTTGTTTCAGGTATTAGCAATGCAGAAGCTCGTCAACCAGGGAAAGCACCCAACTTCAGCGTGAACTGGACGGTAGGAGACACTGGTCTTGAAATTATTAATGCTACAACTGGCAAAGATGAAATGGGTCGTGCATCTCGCCTTTGTAAGCATGCTTTTTACAGCCGATGGACGCGTATTCATGCAAAGGTATATGTTCCAGAGTACTAGATTTTAGACTTCTTAATGAAATACCTGTGCATGCTGCTTTCTGTGTTCAGAAGCCACTTTCTGAGCCTGTTTTAAACTGAGCCTGATGTTAGCTGCTGCTCCATGTAGTAATGGAAAAGAACAAAGCTTATGTTTGGCTTATTCTTTAATTTGATTATATGTGGTTGAGAAAGCGTGCAAGGATCTAATAATCCTTGGCCTATAGCTAAGTAAACAAAGGGTGCTATCTCCTTTGAGATTGCCTTGTCATTTTAATTTATTTGGAAGGATAATCCCAGATTCATTGCAATCGAATCTACTGAGGTTTCAGTCTGTCCTCTCTAAGAAAAGCTACAAGAAAGTATCTGTCAGTGGCTTTTCAGTGTCTAGATTTCTTCCACTGAAGAAAGTTGTTATTCCAGAGGAAGCAAAAAGCAGACTAGCTGTGATGAGGTGAGTCCCACGAGTGCCTCTGCTGTGGTGCAGTTCTGCATAAGGACTGGCTTTGTAAGAGGCAACTGTTGCCATTGGCGCGGTGGAGCTGGATACAGAGCTATTGATGATTGCAGGGAGCAGAACTGTGTAGTCATCTGCCTCTGCCTGAACATCTGGTTTGGTCATTCATTACCTTGCTTTAATAATAGTTCTTCTAATAACTTAGTCACTCTCAAACTGTGAGGCTTAATAGTTTCTTGTCTCTCTTCTTTTCTTGTCTTTAATCCACACAGCTTTCCTCCAGCTTGCGCTCAAAGATCCTCAAGCCTAACCTGTACCATGAAACCAAGCAAGGAGCCACTGAGTATCAAACTGCCAAAGAGTGTTTGTTTAAAGCATTCCTGAAGGCAGGACTTGGAGCCTGGGTGGAGAAGCCCATAGAACAGGATCAATTTTCTCTCACGGTCTAATTGACAGACTGCGCATCACTTTGGAAAGGGGGTTGTTCTGGAAATTCCTGGTGTCCAGCATTGCATTCTGGCATCTCCACAGCCATCAAAATACCTTTTTACTGGTTGGAGTTGGGTTTTTTTCCTTTTGTTTATTTGAAATTTCACAGTTACTGTTTCTGTTTTGCCTGAATATTGAAAATCAATTATGATCTGACACATAATTGTATTTTTTGTTATGGGAAAGTAATTTCTGGTGCATTTCTAGAAATACTTTTACTGTAGAAAACTTGCAGTAAGGCTGCCTTTACAGTATACAATGACTCATTTTTTCTGGGTTAAAATAAGGTTTTTTTATTATTTCAATGTCATCAAGTGCATGAAGAAATGAAAGTTTCTCTGGGTTTTACACCACACTTTTAGGAAGTAGCTTCAATTTTTGGAAAGAAAACAGGTGACAAAGCTGATTCTACTACTCTGTTGACTTGTTTTTGAATTGCAGATATTTCTAGCATATATACCACAGAGCCAGAATGGAATCTGGACAGCTAGTTTTTCCCCACTTCCTTGCTCTTTAAAACCAGCTGCTGAAAATTTCATGTCTTTGATGTATGTATTTATTACTGTGTGACTCAGTTTTTAACACGCAGCTTTTATTCTGTTTTTAAAAATACATTTACCTCCCATTTACACACATTGTGAAGTCCTCATTTTTTTTTACCATTGTAAACTGGAAACAACAAATAATTATTTTTAAGTTAAGAAGTTTAGTCTATAATATGCAGAAACCTGTTTAGAAATAGGTTATTTGTATCTCCCAGGAACTCATCAGAATACAATAATAACTGTAACAGTAATACGACAACTTTTAAAAATGCTCATTTTAAGGGCACTAATCCTGAATTGCCAAAAACAGTCATTTGCTGCATATTAATTGCTCTCCTCTTGGAAATGAAAAGCTCTTGTATGGACAAAAAATTGTTAAAACTTGTTTCCTGTGATTTATATCTGCTTTCACCCAAATTGTTGTCTCTGAGATTTCGTTGCCTGTTGGCTTTATATGTGTGATGGACTTAATGAAGCTAATTAGGTAAGTTGCTTTCAAACATGCTTTTGTTTGCTTTGGTTAGAAAAAGTGTTTTTCCTAAAGGTGTAGACACTTCTGCTTTATGTAAAAATGTAAGATAGAGGGGAAATATTGTGAGATCAATTTTATTAACTGGTGTACAGAAGGCATTTTTTTAAAAGCTTTTTAGTACGTGGTTGTTTCAGAGTGGATGAGACAATGTCTAGTATCACTTCTCTGCTCACACGGCCTGTGTCTAGACACATCTCGTGGCTCATGCCCATGCAGGTATCACCTGTGCTTTCTGAAGAGCATCTCAGACATCCGCTACATTCCCTTTTCATACAATGAAGGTGATGTTTCGTGACATGGGAGTTTGCCTGACAAAACCAAATCGCTGTACCACTGCTCGAGCAGTGGTTCCTGTCCTTCTGCTCCACTTCACTGCCCCTTGCTTGTGCTGCATGGGACATCAGATCAGCAGGCTGGTCCATGCTTTGAAGTTGAGTCAAGAGTTGCTTTTAGACCCACGTTGGAGTTGTGCTGGTGCATCTGCAGGGGCACTGGAGTGGGGCATGGGTCCCTTCCAGTCCCCTAATGAAGTTCAACAAGGGCAAGTGTAGAGTCATGCAACTGGGGAGGAATAACCCCCCTGCATCAGTACAGGTGAGGGGTTGACCTTCTGGGAAGCAGCTCTGCAGAGAAGGACCTGGAAGTCCTGGTGGACACAAGCCAGTGTACTCTTGTAGCCAAAAGGCCAGTGCTATCCTTGGGATGCATTAAGAAGAATGTGGTCAGCAGGTCAAGGGAGGTTCTTCTTACCCACTACTCTGCCCTTGTGAGGCCACATGTGGAGTACTGAGTCTGATGCTGGGCTCCCACTTCAGAACAGACAAGGAACTACTGGAGAGAGTCCAGCAGAGGCTGTGAAGATGTTGTGGGGACTGGAGTGTCTCTGTGACAAGGAAAGGCTGAGAGACCTGGGGCTGTTTAGCCTGCAGAAGGGAAGACTGGGGGGAGATCTTCTCAATACTCATCCATACCTAAAGGGCAGGGGTCAAGAGGATGTGGCCAGACTCTTTTCAGTGGTGCACTACAGCAGGACAAGGAGCAGTGGACACAAATGGGAACACAGAAAGTTCCACTTAAACATAAGGAGAAACTTCCTGCCTGTGAGGGTAACAGACCCTGGACCAGGCTGCCCAGAGAGGCTGTGGAGTCTCCTTCTCTGGAGAGATTCCATACGTGCCTGGATGTGATCCTGTGCAACCTGCTGTAGGTGAACCTGCCATGGCAGGGAGGTTGGATGAGATGATCTCCAGAGGTCCCTTCTAAGCCCCACCATTCTCTGATTCAGCCAGCTTCACAGCCAAAGCCTGTGTATCATGAAGCTGTAACTGGAGTTACTGTACCTCAGCCCCAGCATCTTTGAGGGGTTAGGAAATACTTGGGATGTTGAAGACTGATGTAAAACCACTTCTGGCCAATCACAAATGCCAAGGAGATGTACTTCTCCATTATTACTCAAGTAGGAAACCATTTTCCACTTCAAAAAATGATCAAGCCTGAAAATCACTTATGCATTGGTTGAAGCCTGTGGGTTAGTGTCTTGGAAGTAATGCATTGAGGTGAAAACCGGCATTTTTGGCGACACTACGGATAATAGTGAGCACTGCTGTGGAAGGGCAAGCAAGTATGTAGCCTAGTGTTCCCCTCAGAAAAAAATGATGCTTCCAGAGTTTACTGCCTCTTCTAGATGCTAGAGAAACAAATGTTGCAAGCTGCAGTAGACAGGCTGTGTTAATTCAGCTTCATTGGTGACTTCATCCATCCAGTCCCTTTCTCATTAAAACCAAAAGTGTTGCCGTGGCCTTTGCCAGCCTGACAAGGCTTTTGTGGTCATCATCTGACTGAGGCTTAGACTGACCTGTTCTTAAACTAAAAGGAATTTAATTGTATGTGGTCACTGTGTGCAAGCACTTGGGCATCTGCCTTTGAGATCAACCTTGTCATGTTCACATTGCAGAAATTATGTTGTGGCTGTAGTTGAGTACCTGCATATGTTTCTGCAGGATCGAGGGAAAGCTGGTTGCACCATGTGCATTTTCTTGAGATGATTACTGCTCTTAGACGAAATACAGGTTCTTAAAGGTCTTAGTCTATTGATAAATGAAGTCTGCTAAGAATTTCCAGCAAATTGTTTTTACCCATCTTTCTGAAGTGCTCATTCAAAAGCTGGTGTCTCTCTGGATTTTTTTGATTACTAGAAAAGTATTAGCTCAAACTATTTTTTTTATGAAGTCACAAATATGAGCAATATATTTAAGTATTATTATAGACATAGTTTTTTAAGCTGTTTGAATGAACAATTAAAATTAAACTGTAAAGGAAATGTGTTCCATGCCAAAACCTTTTGATGAAGGAATCGTATCAGGTTATTTATGAGCAGTGAGTTCTCTCATTTGTAATTCTGGGATTTTAAAAAGTAAGAGGTTTTCCAGGGTTGTATGCAATTCATATCTGTCTTCTGGGAGTCAATAAAATACTGCTTGGCTTCCTTCACTTGCTTGTTCCTTTTTGTGCAGTTAATATGTGGAAAGAAGTTATGAGGCAGAGTTGTGATGGCTGGTGCTCCCGTATTCCTCAAAAATCACCATCACTGAGCAAGAATGGATAGCAATGTATATAATTTAGAGCGACTGCAAAACATGTGACAGCTCAGCTTCCAGTGGCTGACCTTTCTGTTGTGAGCTGTGAGTCTCTGCGAAGGGCTAGGAGGCTGAGTGGTCTTGTCTGAAAAGCCTGGGCTAGGTGGATGGGAGCTGGCCTGCACAAGGACTCACAATGGGAGCTGCCTTGGTTCTTTTAATTTATTTTTTTTCTTATTTTTGATTCAATATGAGTGTTTGTCTCAGGATCTTCAAAGGACTTAAAGAGTAACAACTTTAATGTTGATGAATACTTGAAATCTAATTTAAGGTGTTTTTCTTCAGATGACAGTCTAGCTATAATAAAGTTTTTAGGTTAGTAAAATAGATAATTATAAATATAGATGTTTCAAATATATATATGTTCAGCAGGATCATTATAAGAAAATTTGGGCTTAAAGGTTAACACTTGAAATATCAGTTATGGCTGTACTCAGGACCCACTTATAACTATAGATTATTTCTTACTGCTTGTGTGTGAAGTGTATTGTGTGTAGGAGCTTGTTAGCAACTGTCCTCCCCCAACACCATGGATGTCCATATAGCTCTTGCGCTTGCAGTCCCTGCTCACCCTCATGTAGCTAGTGACAATAATTGTGACACTGCATACTTAGGAACGTACAGGAGCGAGGTTTCGTACAGTTGGTGATTTTGATCCTCTCGTCTTAGAGAAATCTTTTCATGGCTGGTTACTGCACAGCAAACTCAGGAGTAGAAGATTTTTGTGTGCTGTTACTCTGTATGTCCTCTAACTCTAAAATAACTTGCAGCTGAAAGTCTAAGGATTTCAGAGCCAGTGTTGCATTTCATCACTCCAGTTCTATGATGTCTAAGAGTGCCATCAACCCAAGGGAAAGAAAACCACCTCATCCTGCTCTCTCGGTGAAGAACATGCGTGAACTAAAGCTGTTGGTTCAGAGTGCTTGGTAGCACGAAGCAGAGCGTGTCTCATGGAAGAGAAAACAAGCTGTCTCTTTAAAAAATAACTAACCAAGAATTGAGGATCAAATCAAAGAATTGCCTGGTCATGGTCATCACATAATTGAGATGGTTTTTTTATTTTTTTTTTTCCTAATATCAGTGGTTATCTAGATAGAAGATATTACTGCTATTCCTTAAATTAGACTTTAGTACTTGGGAAACTCATGCTTGCAGAGAAGCTATGCTTTGAATTCTTTGCATTTTTATAATCATAAAATGTCCCCTGTGAAAATTATCCCAAAGTTAACTGAAAAGGAAGAAGAGCTGCAATTCAGGTATACAGGCAGAACAAAAATGTCTGATGTTATTTAAAACATAAGAACCCACAGAAATAAAATGTAGAAGATGTAATTACTCTGTCTCAGAATCGTCGTGTGTTTTTTTGTTGTTGTTGTTTCTGGTTTTTTCTTTTTCCTAATGCCAAGTGATTTCAGTTGCGTTTAAAAGCTTGCATCTTCACTTGGTGCACTCCTGTTGGAGAGAAGTTGCCATTTATCCCAGGGTTATATAGAGCTAACAGAGGCACAGGTTTTGAAAGGGACATAAGTAGGGCTCGCACAGGGGCTGGTGCAGGGGCGGTCCTTGCTGCTGCACCACAGTGTGGTGACCTGATCTTGGTGCTCCTCCTCCTGGTGGCTCAGTCTTATGTGCTACAGCCCTTTCTGAGTCAGCATCTGACTGAAGCAGGAGAGGGAAACTGAAAGTGCTGCTTTCAGTAGTTCCTAGAAGCAGAAATGATAGCATGGGATAGGATTTCTGCTCCCTCCTGGTGTCTGCTGGAGAGGCCCTTGGCCAGGAGACAGGGAACATGGGCCAAGTGAGTTGTCTGCTCAGCAGCAGGTGCTTCCCAGCCACTGACCTTCCCAGAGACATCCCTGCACAGGGCAGGCCCCAGCTGTGTCTGAGGCTTTTAGGGTGTATTGGGCTTGCTGCCATTCCTTTATGGAAACAACTGGTCTGGAGTATTTGCAACAATTTTGGGTTGACCCCCAAGGAAGAAGGCTGCATGGGTCTCTGTGGCAGGCAGGTTGTGTATTTAGAGCTGCAGGATGTGTTTTATTTCACCACTTGGCAGACAATGTGTGTCCCTAAAACACACCCGAGCAGATGAAAGTCAGGCCCTGCTGGCATCATGTGCCTAAGCTGTTAACGGTGCTTTGGATAAAACTACTTTCCTTATTTCTGTTGAGCTGGTAGTGGTAGGAACAATGCAAAGATGGGAGCTGCAGAAGACGAGCTGTGGCTGAAATCCTGAGCCTGTCAGAGCTGGTAGAGAGCATATAGGACCTGAGTTTCTCCTTGGATCATCTCAACATACGGCATTTTTCAGAACCTTTGCAGCCAAAGGTCTGTCCCATTGCCTGTTAATAAATGGGCAGCTAATTGTGCCAACAGCATCTGCATGAGCAGGAATGAGTTTTATGGGCAGCTATGTTTTGTTTTCTTCAGTCATTCCAGAAAAGAGGAATTAAGAGCCGCGTCTGCTGTCGGTACCAAGGGCTGCCAGTCTCAGCAGGTGTAATGAGTTGAAGAATTTCTGTCCTCTGGAGGGAAAGATTCACAGTCAAGGTCACTACAGTATTTTTTACATTTTTAGTATCTTCATTGTTGTCATACCAGTATTATTTTTATTGTAGTTGAACTGAGACATCTTTAACATCAAATGTGTGTGAATATATACTTATACATACATATATATATTGCTGTATATTATTTGCATTAAGGAGTTATTCTTCCCCACTCTTCCTGGGGGACAGCGTGAATACATTAGCTTTACCTGCCTGGTGCAAGGATACTAAAGAACACTCACAGATACTGTCCTCAACAGTTACTTTCTCTATTCACAGTTCCAACTTTGAACACGAGACCTCATTTTACCTCTGTTTTGTTGCTTTCCTTACAGCACACTTGTTCCTATCCCAGTATCACCACTGAAGCACAACCCATTGGTCGATTATTCTAAGCAATGACTGTTTTGCATACTACCTTGCTTTGTTTAATTAATGTTTGTACAGAGATTTGAAAATATAAAGAGCTATATCATTGCTAAGTTTCCGCATTGTTTTTGTATATTGATATCACTAGTGGCAGAAAAAAAAAGCGAGACATCACAAAATACTATGCATGTACTTAAAATGGTGGGTTTGGTTACATTCTGAACAGCTAGCAAGGAAGTAAGCTGAGGTTATATTTCTGACGCTGCCAACTTGATCTCTGAAAATACAGCTTTTGCAAAGGGAACAGGAAGGATTGCACACTGCATGGCACCACTTCGCAGAGGAAGCTGGAACACCCAGTTGGAAATAGGAAGTTCTGGAGGTGGGAGCTGCCTTCCCTGCTTGTGGGACACCAGGCCTCTGTATAGGTGCGGTGCAGTGGATGATGAACAGTGTCACTGCTGGCTAGAGTGCAGGAGTGGGGAGGGCAACAAAGGGGGTGGGAACCCAGCTCCCCAGTGCTGGGAATAGCAAAAGCCCCACTGCCTGGTGCTCACCATAAGTCAGCACCTGTCCTGGCAAAGTGGGAGAGCTTGATCCTAAACGTGCTGCTTTTGCATCCTGCTCAAGGGACAGCTCTGCAGCAGCATCCAGAAACCACCGGCAGCGCCCTGGCACATTCCCTCAGCTGAAGTTCCTCAGTAGCAGAGCAGATGCTGGTGTCCGCTCAGTTGACCAGCCACATGAAATGTCCTCTTAGATAAGGGGCTGCAGCAATGACTGGGGCAGGGACCCCTGACCCCTCTGCATGCATCCTGGCCTCCAGAAGCAGATGCAGAGCTCATGGGGCAGAGATAGTGCTCTCCCTGCACACCTTTGCATGCATAAACCAGTGTGAGTTTAGCCAACAGAACTGCCACCTGGATGTTCTTCATTTGACAGTCCGTGGAAAAAATTCATCCTAAAAAGGAGACAGATCCATGTCAGTTCAGCTCCACAACCATGTTACTATGGGACAGATGCAGATGGTGGCCTTCAGGCTGATATTTGTTCTCCCCTGACTTACCATCTCAGCTCCTGGTTGGGAGAAGGAGCAAGATGGCAGATCACTGCATGGGTGATGCATTTGGGAAAGACTGTATAAGCTCCATGACCTTCCTTAAGAACAAAAGGGAAAGCAAAGACCAGGCACGTGCAAAGGAAAACTCCATTACTGTGAAAATGGTTTTGGAGATGATGGCTTGATGGATATTGTCAACAACTAAGTGCCATGGTCCCCACCACAACCCCAAATTGGATGATGCTGGGTAGTGGGAACTGCTCAGGAACCGATGGGTCTGGTAGAGGCACAGCTCAACCCCCTCACTCCTCTCCTGGCAGTTTGCTCCAAGGCACAGCTTCTTTCTGTTTCACTAAGTCAATAGGTTTGTGGATGAAGGACACAAGTTTTGAGTACCTTTGCCCACTGCCATGAGCATGAGTAAGCTGACTCGATGCAGCATCTGAGCTGCCATGTAACAAGAGGGCCACATCCCTGCAATGGATGAGGTGAGTAAGCAGAGAGTGATTCCTTCTGCTAGCACCTGCCTCTGTCCCCTCCACCCTCTCTGCTCAGTATGTGGCACCACATGAAGAGGCAGCAGACCCAAGAGCAGCTCCTGGGTATGGCATGTTTCATGCCACAGCCTGGTGACACTGGGCAATGTCCAGTCAGGTGACATTGTCACCTGCTGGGACTGTCTTGGCTCAGGGACTTATTGCACTGGACTCGATGGTAGGTACTTAGGGGAGGGCAGCAGCCTCCACCAGACACATTTCCTTATGCAAAGAAAGCAGGATGGTGGTGGCTGGAGGCGGGAAAGGTGTGGAGAAGCCTTTTTCCTGAGAAGGTAGGGGCAGTTCCCAGGCCTGTCCTGCCTGCTCCTGCAGTGCTCAGCAGCCATCCCTGCCCACAGAGGCCTAAGCTCTGCAGACCCCATGGGCTTCCCGGTGGTACTGGCAGGAGCATGCGGACTCTTAATCCCTGCTGCCCCCATGGTCTGCCCAGGGACCCACTGATGGCTGGGGTGGGGCCTGCCCCAGCTCCCTCAGGTATGACCCCTCCAGGAGCAGCTGCCCTGTTCACTGCAGTCACCTTGCCTCACACAGCATCCTGGGCTATGGAGAGGGGCACAGCCCCTGCCAGAGGCTGTGGGCTCCAGCGTGTCCTCCAAGCCCACCTCCCTGGGGAGGGGACAATCATGGAGCCAGAACTGAACCCCAGCAAAGGGACTGGCTCTGCCTCTTGCTGGTGTCCCTGTGGGAGGTGGCTCGGCTGCCTCCTTCCCTGGCGCACTGCAGTGCTCCAGCCTCCTCCTGGCCTTGGCCAAAGCAGCAGTTCTGGGGTGGCT
>JAVSBS010012916.1:12536-29373 GCA_033124195.1 Coracias cyanogaster | reverse complement strand
CCCCACAAGGCTTGTGCTCTAGACCCTTCCTCAGTTTCATTGCCCTTCTCTGGACATGCTCCAGCCCCTCAATGTCCTTCTTGTAGTGAGGGGCCCAAAACTGAACTCAGGATTTGAGGTACAGTTATACACTCATGGCACACACTACTTGCATTCTTTTCATCTCAGTCTAAAACAAGCATCAAAAGTCCATGTTTCATTCCCAACCACGCAGCCGTCTTTGAAGACTCTCACCTCAAAGATCTGTCTTACCACTCACAACATTTGTAGTCAAATAAGAAACGCGGGACTTCAGAATAAACCTTTAAACCAGACAGACAAGACACACACAGAGCAGAAATCCACTTCAGCTGCAGCTGTGAGGGAATAACAGCCTCACTCCCACCTGTCCTCACCACCCTTCTCTCAGAGATGCCTGCGCTCAGAGCTGCTGGTGGAGTTGCTCATGCGAATACTCTCTCGCCTGTTTTGGGTACAATGGCCCTGCAAAGCTTGAACAGCTGGGACAGGAGATATTTGCTGCTCAGCCTGAAATGGGTGAGGGAAAGCTCCCACGGGAGATGCTCCTGCATGAAAAAGCAGCTGCAGATGATCTCCTCAGGTGGCACAGCTGTGCTCAGGGGAGAGCTTGTGTCCACAACAATAGCAAGGGTAGAAGAGAAAAGCTAAAAATTACACAGCGGAATGCAACAGCTCTGAATCTGGTCCCGCTCTTTTCTTTTTGGACTGAGTTGTGCCTGTACCTGCTCTTTCAACATCGTTTGTAAAATCCCTCTGGTTGTCAGAGGAGCACGGGCAAGCCCTGGACTTAAAAGTAAAGCCCAGCCTTGAGTAAAATGTGCTTCTGATAAGCTGGATTCATGTGCATAAGGGCAGTGGTTCTTTGGGAGAAGCCAGTATTTAAGAGCTGTTAGTAGGTCAGTGTACTCTGGTAAGCTTTCCGGTGCCAATGCAGTTTTTGGACCCGAAATACAAGTGAGTCTAAATGGAAATGTGAAAAAAACCAAGGGGGAAATGGGAGGCTGCAAGCAATTACCATCCAGCACTTGCTAAAGAGAAAACATCATGTGATGAGACCATGAAAAATTTCAGAGCTTTCCACCTCTAATTTGAAAGATTCTGTGAAAAAGTAACGTAGGTTCTCCGGTAGTTTAGAGCTTCTCTAATATATTCACAGTTAATACGCATGGAAAAAGACAGCCGCCTTCAAACACTGATTTTTGATTCAAAACTGAAGACTTCAACAGCATGGACAACAGACAAAACTCTGAAAAGGTTCAGAATACGTTGGTAGTTGTTTTTCATGGCATGCTGGAGTTCTACAATTTAACTAAAGCAATGTTGTGCAGAGTCCTTTCTTTTTTATTTTTATTATTTTATTATGTAAGGACTCCACGCCTTCGGAGCAGGAAGCTATTATAAATATATGCCGTAGTGCAGATGAGGAACTTCACCAATTTCATTAACAAGTAGCAAGATCTGTGCATGTACCTCCCATACAGAATGTTTTAGAAATATGCCCTATTATGTCTAGTTAAGTCAACCTTGTGTCATTATTTCATATTAGCGTATATGACAGGATTGGCATACCCAGAAAAGAAGCATCAGAAGCATTACATGTCAGCCAAGAAAATGAAAAAAAGGAATTATCTACTTTGAAAACTAGGTTAAGTATCATGTCCTTAAATATTTTGAGAAGAAAAGGTTGTCTAGGTACCAAAAATGAATGTGTGTTATTTAAAAGTTTAAAGAAGTACTTTGAATAAAGCTCTTGTAAAACAAGAAAAACCCCCAAACTTCTGAATGCATATCTAAGTAGAAGAAGATAGGGAAATGAGAATGAAAAATCTGCTGCACCAACAGAAGGAAGCTTTGTTTTAGAACATAAATGTTTCACAAGGAAACATTTTGAATGAAGTCAAGATTTTCCAAAATATTTCTTTCAAGTCCATCATCATTATCCTACACTCTTAGTGGAAAGACTTCTGCTGTATAAAACCATACTGATTTCACTAAGCAGGAGTTAAGCACAACTGGAAAAGGTTCTTATTTTGGACAAATCTCAATATTTTCTCAGAATTCCAGAAATGTAGGGCCAAAACTCAAAACATCTCCAGCCAACCTTTGCACTAAAAATGGATTAACTCTATCGAGGTTATCCCTTGGGTATGGTTGCTTGCCCTGTCTCCAAAGACCAGAAAGAAATAGTATTTGCAGCAAATTTAAGCTGATTGCTCCTTATTCTTCCTCCCCTGACCACAGAACACAACTGGTTGTCATTTTTAGAACGAATCCCAGAAGAGGTGGTATTTCACTCCATGTATGAGCTCCTGCCGTTACGTGCTGACAGGAGATTCTTGGGGTTAATCCTTTGAGTTTGTCCCTCACTCCCTACCCTTTTCTCTTTATAAAGAAAACAGCTTTGAACCCAGTCATAAAAGAAAACTCAAAATAGGATTCCCCAAAGAATGACAGTAGGGGAAAAATTAAGGATTCAAGACACCTTCACGCGTGGTTTCCCTAATCTTGTGCTTTTGATACTTGAATTGTAATTTTCTCTTCTTCCTGGTGAAGATGCAGCTGTGGCTCACACCTTGGGCCATCCCTTGCATGTGTCATTCCCAGGATTTTTGCCGTGTGGCTCCTGTTTAGGAGGAGGAGGCAGCTCAGGGAGGTTTATGACTTCTCACATGTTCCGTGTCTTTGGACGGCGGATTTGAGCGTCTCCCAGTGCCTGCTTGCTGTGGAGGACATAATGTTGCTGCACGATATAAAGGTAGCCCTCCATGTCAAAACATCTTCGGGTGTAAATCCTCACATCTCCATCATCTTTAACTGAGCAGCCAAAAAGTACCCGTGCTGAGGATCAGGCTCCCCATCTCTAGATTACTGGATAATAATATCCTATCAAGGAGATGTAAGAGGGAATCAGAAAAGCTCATCAAAATGTTCAGTGACATGGCAGCAGATTTATGAGAAAAAAAGATGTCATTACAAAGAAGAAAAAAAAAAGGAAAGGTCATATTCATTAGTGAGAAAGAAAGACCTAAAGAAGGTACAGGAAATGCAAATATTACAGATCTAACAGCACTTTGGAGGGAGGTTTTCTTAGGGCATTTAACTGAGGTACTGCTACTCTTTATTTTTACATTTTCCATCTTTTTATTATCATAGCAATACATCTTCAACTGCTTACTTAAGCATTAACAGCTGATTTATTTAATAAAACTGAGGACTGAGCATCACTGGAAATACAGCTTCCACTGGAATGTTCTCATGCTGTGATTGGTGAAGTGCTAAGTAATTTGCTTTTAATGCTAGCACATACCACTTAGCACTATATTTAACTGAATGATGAAAATCACTCATTTTTCATCCCCTTGCTTAACTGGTGCTCAGTGTAATCTATCTACTGTACTGTGAGCCTAGCGCCAGATATATTCTAATAGACCTTGCTCTCCAATCTACAACAAGCATTTTAATTTTTAATTCATACTTCTGCCTTTATCCTTTAATAGAACAGAACTACAGATGGGGAGTATGTTGTAGATAATAAGAGCACAGTAGGTACCCAGGGAAACTACACCACTAAAAGGATTCTTTATTTACACTTTTCAGTAATGACTACATATATATAGCTACACGAGAGAAAATTGTTGTAAAGGAATGCCGCATAGACAGGCAATTACTACCCAGCTATAACTGAGCGTTATGGATGTCGTTGCTGAGAAGAGCCCTTCAGAAAATGATTTCAAAGCCAATACCACCCAGTGTATATTGACCAACAACCACGAGAAGTCATATGATGCGAGTAACCAAAATTAATAGATCAGACACTAGATTTTCAGCAAAAATATAAGGAAAATTTACTTCATATTTAAGCATACTTTAAATTGAGCTTTCAAGAATGTAGACTGTTGCAGAATGTCTACCTCGGACCAGGTAAACATCAGCAGAGACATGTCAATGTAACCAAGGGAATAGAAGAGGTCAATCAAGCCCTTCATGCTGAACAAAATCTCAGGACCAGATCCACATTGGTTATAAAAAAATCAGCACAATCCTGTCAGAACTGACGGTGTGATAGCTCCGCATATAAAGTCAGTCTTGGCATCAGACTAAATAATAGCCTGTTACCAACACTGAAGTGAAAATCCCACAGAACCAGACTGGGATATCTTCACTCAGTGGTGGGAATCCTAGGGTATAATATTGCCCAAAGGGTTTTTCACCATTACATTTGGTCATTGGCTGAGGCCAAGGAGTTGCACATAGTAAGATGCTGCCCAAGGCGTGCTGTCTTTTTGGTACTGTCACCCAGAAAGGGCAGGAGGTTACAGATCACCACCTTACCTCATAGCAGAGGACAGTCACGTACACAAGCAATCCTTGTGGTCTCCACTGCATCGAGTCATTCACTCCTTGGGGGATGATCAGCGCTACCCCAGCATCTGGGGTCATTGTTGAAAAGCACAACTCTGAAAACATCCACAGAAAATTTCTGGGACTGGATAGTCTCCCTGCAGTTAATTTCTTTTTCAAAATTATCTGCAATAATTTAAAGTGTCGACAGGCAACGCAAACATTAAGAAGGCAATTTTATACCTGTTATGGCAGAGAGCAGTCATCCAAGCAATGTCTGATGCAATAGAAACCACAAAAATCACATCACTCCTTGTAGATATTCAGAAGATATTTAACACCGTTTCTGTCTGGGTGGAACTCATAAAAACACACACATGCACACGCACACAAAGCGATTAAAAAAGGAAAGGAAAAAAGAAGGAAACCAAATTGTTATCTTGCAAACCAAAGGAAAACTGTTTTTGGGAGTGACATGTAAACCATGAGGTTACTACCTGATGTCATTTAATGATTATTGAGATGGATGAGAACCACAGGTTTAGGTACAAAAATTAACCAACAACGTTCAAGATATTGGGTAAGATCTTGCAAAGCTAAATGAAGAAGTTTTACTGTACTGGTGTGAACGGAGGCACACCAGAAAAGCATACCGGTTAGAAAAATATCACTGATTACTACATTAATTGATCTCGGTGTTCTATGTGAACAATTCAAAATAGCAGGAAGGTAAGAACCTTCCCTTTTCCATCTGCACTGTCAGGATGAAAAGGATCCTACTACAGGGAAGACCAAGAGTCGGAGCACTGGCAGTCTTCCCTTTGTTTCTGCATTTGCCTCTGACTTTGGTGACCTTGGACAAGTGATTTCACCTTTCTTGCCTTTGTTCCCCTCCCCACCTTCTCCTTCTGTTGTGTCTCCTAGTCCTTGCCTTTGGGGCATGGACTTAATTTCTGATGCGTTTGTATGAAGCCAAACAGAGTAGGTGCTGACTGGTTGAAACTAATGAGCAATACCTTAATCATACTAGGAAGGTAGGAGGAGAACCTCCAGGTTGCTTTACACTGCTGTAGCTCCCAGGGAAGCAGGTCTGACAAACGTTAAGACCCCAGCAAAATGATCTTCTCTGGGACCTTGTAAATTTTGCAGCTTGTTGGGACTTGGCTACAGAAATGGTGGCATGAAGCCATCATTGTTCCTCTTTTGGGCAGCTTTGCCGCCTTGGAATTACAATAGTGTTGTGCTTTGAACAATTACTGAAAACACGGACAATTTAGGCATGAAACTTGAAAGACAAATCTGCAACATTTTCCCCACCACCAGCACTAGCAGGCACAAGGAAATCTGAAAATGCAGGAACAAGCAAACCTGAGGAATCTAGGAATGTCCCACTGTTTGGAAGGAAAAAACCATGGGAAATAATTCAATTTGCATAATCCGATCTGTGATCTGATCCAGTGAGCTCACCACACTGAAAAGCTTGTTGAAGCCAGTGGTGTGGACGTCAGAACCGTAAATCCTGTCAGGCAGTAACCACACCATGGATGTGTGGATGTAAACAGCTCTGTGGACTCGGCATTGCTGCAGGAATTAGCTCTTGTCAGAGACAACGTGATTTCCTGATGATTAGAAAAAAAGATGTAGAGAAAGACGTGATGTAAATACACAGGCGACAGCGTAGTGATGACCTCCCTCCCCCAACAAAAGGGCTACAGGAGCAAGAGCCCGTACACTATATTTGTCAGTTTTCCTTAAAAAAACTGTCTTGTGTGCTCATGTGAACTTCCCAAGGTTTCTCTGCCAGCAGCCAAGATTACTGTGGACTTAAATGTAACACAAGCGGCTTTTAACTGAACTTTACCGCTCAGAGGACATCAGAAAACTGACACCGATAGGACTCAATGAAATGCAGGGATTTGTTGGAGCCAGATCTGGTACTGAGACCCTGGGTAAGGAATGAGAAGAAATCAGTATCTTGCAATAACAGTGATGCCTAAGGACACACGGTGTGGTCTATAATCCTCTGTCTGATGACCTTGATACCACCTTTGATCAGCAGCAACTTCACTTAACCTCATGTACATGAGCATGTTCCACTTTGCATTAGTTCTCCAGGTGCTGGGAGGGGTTTGGTGGTTCTCAGTACATGATGGAAAACACAACGTAAGTCTGAGAGACCAGGACTTCCACACTCAGCCCAGTATGTGTCCACACATACCTAATTATGTATAAAGTACCTGATTTAAGCCTGCTCTCAGCATACTTTAAATGCTGGCCCTTGCTCCAGATAAATTGCTCTGGATTGCCTTACTGTCCTGAGCTTCTGAATGGAAAGTGTGACAGTGTTTGGGTGAGTGACACCTCTTCAGCCTTCGGAACTCTTGCAACAGACCTATGAAACCACCCAAGACCCGCCAAAGAACACAACTGTGCAATTTCAGCCCAAACCGATCACATCAAGATCTTTCCAAGAGAAAACATGTTTTCAAAGTACCTGCTTTCTTCTATCCCTCGCGTGGTTTTACGCTTAGGTATCAGAAACTGAAGATCATACCTTTCCACCTTGCTGTACTCTTTCTCCTCTCCCTCAGCTTGATGGATGAAGATGTCTGCAGCCCGTCGTCCCTTTCGCTTCCACGCTCCTGGGCTCTGCTCGTTTCGTTACACAAAAGCCTTTCTCCAGGAAGATCACCAAATGCCTGAAAAACAGGACCGACAAAACCAACACATTATGATGGCAGTGTTCAGTGAAGTATCAGAGGGAACATAGATGACTTTGATTACACTTCCACAACTCTTTCTTCTTGCTTTCAAAATCCTGCGGCTTAGAAGCTTTTGTGTGTGTGAAATTTTATTCTGTCATACTAATAACCCAGCTTTCCAGCAGCTTACAGGCTAGCTTTCATGGTTCAGCTCCACTCCCAGGCTTATAACAATTTTTCTAACAGTTCTGCCAAAATATTATAAAGTAAAAGTTACTGTAAATGTATTCACTAATACAGATAGAGCAGTGAGATTAGCAATTTAAACACATGTGAAATGTGAATTCACCTAATTTTTCTCACTCTAAAAGCTTTAGTAAAGCAGCGGAATGGGGATTTTTACGCCCGTTGCTTTTAATAATTTCCTCTCGTGATGCTCTTGACACATGGAGAAGATTTGAGTGAATAAAGAATAGACCTTCAAAGAAGAAAATTATGGCCATGAGGAGGAGTTGATGTGTTATAGGACTGGAAACTGGTTATAAAGCCAAGACACCGCATCGGATCCAGCTCAGTTCATTAGCAGTTACCACATCACACATCAGCTCCTCAGCTTGTGTCATGTGGGTGGCATTTTGCACAAGAGTGCCCTGGCTCCGATTGTTTTCACTTTCTGGAGTGCCCATACAAGACAGATTCTGCTCAGATGAATATGAGCAGAAATCAAGTATCAGATGCTGAGGACTAGCAGAGCCTCTGCTCCGTCTAGATGCTGTCACCCAAATGCAAACGCAGAAACACCAGATTGCCCCAGTGATGTTTTAATAAATTTTGCTATTCTCAACCTGGTTTAGCACAACTGTAATAAATTGCATAAACACTGGTGCACATGCAGGAATAATCTCTAATTTCTACTGTATTTTTACGTACTTTTATAACCTGGCAGATGAAGCGTCTTAAAATCTTTGTGGTACTTCTGAGTTTGCTACCCTGTGAAGCTGGGAAATGCTGTTACCTCTGGAACAGGGGGATACAGGCTACGCAGGGGATACTCCCCACCTCCCATAAAAAACTGTCACCGAATGTTGGGGTGGTCTTGTGCATCCTCCATCCTAGGCAAGTTTCTCCATACCAGGCTACTCTTTCTTCTTAGCTAGGCATCACTTACACAGAACACCTACTGCTTTATTTTCTATTTTAGCCTTTTATGCTAAGAGACAGTCCAGTTTTAGGTTGTACTAAGATGTTACTCTCATAGTATAAATGATCTTCAGGGCAGGTCAGAGACACAACATCATGGCAGGGCTTCACAGCGACACTTTTGCGGTACACAAAGTCAAGAAGACAGAAGACTGAAAGGAGACCTGTAGTGTCGGTGAGCTAACAGAAACAGTAATATTTTTCCTGTCACAATAAACAGAAAAAAACATGGAAATAGCATCAGAGTATACCCAGAGTCTTAATCCTAATTCTCCAGAAGTTGGGACACTGATTTCATAGAATCCCAGGATCATTTAGGCTAGAAAAGACCTTTAAGATCATCAAGTACAGCTTTTTCAACATTGCCAAGTCTACCACTAACCCCTGGCCCTCAGCACCACATCTCCACGGCTTTGAAACCCCTGCAGGAATGGGGACTCCACCACTGCCCTGGGCAGCCTGGGCCAGCCCTTCACAGCCCTTTCAGGGAAGAAATTTTTCCTAATATACAACGTGAACCTTCCCTGGTGCAACTTGAAGCTGTTTCCTCATCCTATCACTTGTAACTTGAGAGAAGAGCCCACCCCCACCTCACTCCAACCTCCTTTCAGGGAGTTGTCAAGAGCAAGGTCTCTCCGGATCCTCCTTTTCTCCAGGCTGAACCCCCTCAGGTCCCTCAGCTGCTCCTGAACAGGACTTAATTCTATGCAAAAAAAAGGGATACAGGGGATAGTTAGAGTTCACTGGAAAAGCCTTTCCACTGGTGTTGGTTAACACACCCCAAAAGCTCTTCCAGATCTGATAGTTCACATACCCAGCCTGCCTGACTGAAGCAACAGAAACCTTTTGCTTAACCTACACTTAAGGTACTACCGTTTCCTTGTGTACTTTAAATTAAAGCTTGTATGGATACGTCAGATTTTCAGACTTGATCAGATGTTGTGCAGAGTTCTGTTCTTAAATTAAAGCCCGAGTTGTTGTTTCTGAGAGCGACTTAATAGCAGTAACCTTACGGTTAATCAACCGTGTCGCAAAGTTCACTCTGCACTTACTGCAGTGTAATTATAAAGCGGGCAAAAGTATAATTGATGCATTTTGTCAATCTGTGTAGCTGCAAGGTACTTTTTCAAAGGTTATTTTTTTATTATTATTCGGGTAAAATAAGTTAATGCTGTTTTGGCAATTATCCTTTGACTTCAGAGGCTTTACTGCTGATTCAGGTAAAACTACGCGATAAATGAATAAATATTATAAGCATCTAAGAGTGCAAAATACCTTCTGCAGCAATCAGTGGCTCTACCCTCGCAGCATAAAGCCAATTCATAAAGTCACTGAAAACACAGCAAATTTGGGTGTTTGAAGTGGGTTAGAACTGAAAGCAAAGTGATTCAATACAAACCAGCACTTTCAAAGTACCCCTTAATTATCAGCACTGGTGTTTGTAACACAGCAACAGCTACAGGGATATGACAACATTTTTCCCAGGAGCATTGGCTCAGACGGGATGCACTTGAATTTGATCCCATTCCTCCTGAATATCTGAAGGAAACAGCTCTAACTCCTCAAGCCTCCATGGAAAAATAAATTTAAATATCCATCCTACAAAATAGTTGTTTATGTGTTACCTGAGTATGTAACCCTTGCTCCTCACCCCACATTCTCTACTAGTAATAAAGAAGCCAGCATGGTTTAAAATTGCATATCCATAGACAGGATAAGGCTATAATGCCACTATGTAGGTATTTCAATCATTTTCTGGTTATCTGAAAGCCTGTGCCTCCTCCTGAGAGCCAGTGGAGGACCTGTCTCATCGGTTTCTATGTTCTAGCAGACCAGACTCCACCACAGATAAGCAGGACATGGCATCTTGAATGGAAACGCGTCTTTTTTCCCCATGGCTCTGTGAGTTTCTGGGGTGGTTAGGAGACTAGATTTGGGATTTGGAGGAGACTAGAGAGGGGAGAGAGAAATGGCTACAAGCTTCAAGGCTCCTGCATTTCCATCCTGTTGCATGCAGCAGCATAGCCTTGACTGGAGTTGATAATAGATTGATAATTAATTGGCACCGTTTCATTTAAGACTACACCTCAATTTACTGAAAAAAAGTAAGGACTTTTGTACTTTCCAGTCTTATACTTGAAAGGGTAAACGACCTAAAACAGAAGGTATGGAGACCTAACTTCTCCTCGGCTGGGACACAGTGTGCGTGTCCTCTTCACCTGCAGCAGATGGGTTGGCTTAGCCATCACAAGGGTGAGAGCAACAGATCGGGTCCATTTCAGGACAGGATTCACTCCTCACTTAGGAGATGAGCTGAGTCAATTGAAGAAAAAAGTATACAGCTGCAAGATTTCTCCAGGAAAACTCTTTTTCGTCGTCTTTTTTTTCAGTGGGGTGGAAAGAGCCGCCTGTACAATTATTTTATTTCTTAAACTGATTATCTTTAATTGAATTATAGCATTAAAGGAGAAATATATACTGGTAAAGAGAACTTAAAACAGTCTGGTTTACTTCTTATTTGCAGAGGAACTGGAAACACTGCCAGGAGCCTCAACTATTGGGTTGGAAGGGACCTCCAAAGGCCATCTAGTCCAACCCCCCTACAATAAGCAGGGACATCTCCAACTAGGTCAGGTAGCTCAGAGCCTTATCAAGCCTGATCTTGATGTGAATTCACCGTCTGAGATGGTGAAGCCTTATTTCACAGAATAGCCATGGTTGGAAAAGACCTTTAAGATCATCAAGTCCAACCATTATCCATGAGGATGACGATGCCATTAGGTAGTTTACCAACCTCAAGTATGAAGCTGGAGCAATCCTCCCTCTTTCTCTTCTCCATAAATCTTTACTGACCACTGCAGTGAGACTCTTTATAAACACAGCTTTTGTGGTAAACTTGGCCAATTTATTCCCTTAATGAAGTCAGAGCCAGAAAAAGCTGCACTCAGATACGTGCATAAACTGCGCCAGAGTCAGCTGCATGGCTTGTGCACACACGGGGTAAAAAATAGGGCCCAATATTCAGCGTAACATAGCGTACATAAAAAGAATTCATGGAATTAAGAATAAAACATGAGGCAATTTGTTGATTTGCCCAGGGAATATATGGGAGCGACAAACGTGTAGATTATTCTAAGGTTGTTTTTTAGTGTCATTATCACATCCAAGAACTGTATATAAAAGCACGCAGTCCTTCACATGCTAAAAGTATAGTTTGCTCAAACAATTGTAAAATATTCAGTATTCTTAAGATTAAATATCTGGATATTGCTTCTGAAGGAACAGCTGTCAGCTTAAATCTAAAGTCTAGTTTGTTTACTGGCTGTATTTTATATCTGTTAGAAAATGACACCAAATGGCAATAAAATTGTTGTAAGTATTCTACTGGGGAATATAAATGCCCTTTGGTTACAGTGTACATATCTTTATACATAATTCCAGTATATTTTCCGTAGAATTATGTTAAATATGTAAAAAGCCTTTTCTCATAAAGGTAAAAATGCTAGATGTTTCCAAGCTGTAATTTAGCATTAGTGTCAAGATTGCTTCAGAAAATAAGCTATGGTTACCGTTTCATTCTTTTTAAGTGTCACTCAGCATACCATATCTGATCTGGTATTCAAAATAAACTTATATGATTTTATTCACTTTTCCAGAAGTGCAAGAGACTTTAGACATAATTTATAGCATCTGGGTTGATGTAAATAGCTTAAACTAAGTAATTGGCTACTCACCGATGCTGTCTTATCCTATTACTCCCAGGTACTTTTCAAGTAATTAGGGAAAACAGATTGCTTTTATCCAGTGAGTTTAAATTGGATGAATCCTTGACATTTCCGTGGGTTTATTTGATAGATAAAATCACACTATACAAAAACTTTCTCTACAGGGCTGAGGTTTACTAGGCCTATAATAAGAAACTGATTTTTTGCTGAGTTAAACTGACTTATCTTTGCCCTTTTAATAAGAAATCAACTCCAGTCAGCAAAAGTCGAGATAAAAATCGCCGAGTTGGTGTTATCACTGTGTAGACAGCAAACACGTGCCGCTATCATTAACTTCCCTGTGCATGGGTTTCAAATACGTTTAAAATGCTAGAACTCAATAATTTCCTGTATATTACAATAACATAAGATTAATGAATAAGGAAAAGCATGAAAAGTGATTTATTTTAGGAAGGTCATTCCTTGGTTAGCCAACACTTAAATTGAATACTATAAAGGAGAAATATATTCTAGGTAAAGAGGAGAATGGGTTTTATTGCATGTGAATTCTTTGAGTTTTACAATGCTTATGATAAAAGGACTGCACCTATAAGTTTAACCTCTATAATTTTTATGCTGCACGTTTTTTTTTAAAAATCTTTTTATTTAACATTTCTAAAGCAATTTATACACCTCACCTTGTACTTAATGTTCCTTTTAAAACAGTTATTTTTTGCCTCACACTTATGAAACCTATAAAACTACTTTTCATACCAGACATGACATTTCTAGTCATACCAGCAAAGTTGAACCTTTAATGGGAATACCATACGTAAAGAAATAAGTATTTTGAAGAAGTTCCTGCACAGGGAGGCATTTATTCCTGGCTAGGGTACTCCTGCATACTGCACTTCCAAACTGCCCCTGCTTACTGTAAAAAATAATTTAAAAAAAGGAAAGTATTATTAAAGTGAGTGTTTTAGCTCCTTGGCTTAAATGGAATTTTAAATGAAGTTCACACTTAAGTGCTTTTCTGAATTAGGGCTACGAGAAAATCCTGATTTCACTGAAGGAAACCCAAGTAGGACAAGGTCATGAATATAACTTAATTTCCTTATGAGCATCCCAGAACTTTAAAGCAAGATTCTGCACACAGCTTAATGCTAAGAACCTACTGCTCATGCTGGTGGAACCCTCTGAACAATGTCTGTATTTGCATGTGCTTTTGAAAGCGATCATTTCTATAGTGTTTTCTGCTAAATTGCTCTATTCCTCCAATTATACATATTATTTTTAAAGAAATCTGTCAATACCAGCAACCATCACACTGTGATGGCACAAAGCATTACCCATCCAAGGGAGAGATCTTAGTCCCTAAATGCTGGAATTAATGAGGTCCTGCTGCAGTAATTAGGAGTAGGTGCTATGGCTCCTTCAGGTACGAGCCCTGAAAAATCACAGAAATTAAAACTTGAAAGCTTTTTCATTTTGCTGTCTTCAGAGAGTCTTAATAAAAAATGAACAAGCAAGAAGTTACACTGAAATAATTCGCTTTTCACCCGTGGTAGGTTACCGAAATAAAAAGCACAACGGTTTTGCAGGAGGAAGGTACATGCAACCCTCAGTTCCTAGATGCTGCATTGCTCCTTGTGTCCTGCAGTTGTACAATAGCACTAGCCCACACAAAAGACAGGAAAAAAAGTGAAAATTGGAGGTTTTCTTGCTCTGTGGACTCTGCAGACGAGGTAGATGTATACACAAAGGTAGGATACATCTTATTTGCTACAGATGTCCCCTGTTCCTACAGTCCCAAGACAGCATTTTGTACAAATATCTCTGAGGGGTAGAAAAACTTGCTGATTTTAAAGAAAGAGGAAAGGCAGCTGTCGCTCCTAGGATGAGGAGAAAATAGGTGACAAGCTCTGCCCTTGCCGCTGTGGAAGAAGAGCCCTCCCTCCTTTGCTGCTGGTAGGGTGAGGAGGGGAATGAGGAGCAAAAGTCTTGTTTCTTCTGGTCAAGTGTTGTACCCATTCTGGCAGAAACCAGGTTAGATTATGGAATTAGATTGTGCCAGTAAACTTCTGGCAGAACAGATTCTTATTTACACCACAGGGTGACTCAAATAAATACATGGAAACTGACAATGAATAAATTGAGGCTAGAAAATAAGAGGAGGTTTCTGACCAAATAGACTGTAAAGATCCAGGAAAATCTTTCCATGGAATCACTAGGGACAAAATACCTAAACTAGATGAGGTTTAGGTAAACTATACCTGAATCTTTACAATTAGCGCTAAATATTGAAACTGAAAATGCCTATACACAGTAAGTTGTCCACAGTGGCACCAGACTGGGCAGATTATCCCAAGAAACCCATGTAGTCTCCATTTCCTACACCCTTAAAAGCTCTAGGTAAGGTTGCAATACAGCCTTTTAGCTCCAAAATGCTTTTTCTAATCCCACTCAAATACCACGGCTTGTCTAGCTGCAGACGAGGCAAAAACCCTGTTCCTGAGGGGGCAACAAGAGCAACAAGCGGTGAAGCTCAGGTGTATTTGCCCCATGGCAGCAAACTTCTCACTAGTTAGTGTATAGTTTTAAAATTTGTTAATTTATAGACGAGTCCTGAATTGGAGCTGAAGTAGAAAGCCCTGACTATAAAATACACAAATGTATAATTACATCCATTATCAGCTATTATGTGAGATGTGTATATAAGTTTCGCTGCCATTATTAGTTAAGCCCATTTCTTATATGTAATTGTATTTAGATGTACAAGCAAACATTCCGTAGAGCATGAATTGATCTGCTAAATTAGACGTGCAGCTTTCAAGACGATGGCATGAGACTCCGCCATGTAGATTTTAGGGATAGACTGTGTTGTGATCTGCGGTGGGAAGCTGTGGAGAGGTGGCTTGAGCCATCTGCACTGTTCAGTGCTCACTTTGTGGATGCTGATCACCATCAGTTTGGAAGCTGGAAACTTTTAGGAAGCTCCCTGGGAAGGCAAAATGACATTGTATAGGAATGTGTTTCTCCTCTCTCAGAAATCCAGAAGGAATTAATGATCTGAACCAGTGCACTGGGTTAAGATTGCCTCAGGTGTTCAAAGCCCCTTTTTCCCCAGCCTTGTGGAAGCTGAATGAAACCTCCTGACCAAAAAGCTGAGAACTTAATTGGGAAAAACCATTCTGCAAAGAACTACTGTTTGTAACAGGTGAAAAGTAGGAATGGGGCTGTGTTGTTGACCTCAAACTGGGAAAAGGTGCTCTAGCAAAAATCTAGGCAATGATTTGTATGAGGAGCTTCTTTAACAGACTCAGGCATGGACCTGGATTTGCCAGTTTCTTTGTTTCAATAATTAAGTTCTCCTCCATGTAGGCCACATGCCTTCTCTTGTTTTCTTTGGCCAGCTCTAAGACTCTGGTGTCTTCACTCTGGTGAATCACAAGTTCCCGGGGCAGAAAATTATGTTTGGATTCCTTGAGGACAGTTTCCTTTAAATTAAATTTTCTTTAGAAAGCCAACTAGGGCAAAGACATTAAGAATAAAATCTTTTAATGAAGAAAACAGCCTTGAAACATTAACCAAAGGAGCAGAAGCAACGTTTGCCTCATGCTGGAAAGATGCACCCAAACCTTCACCTTGGAAGTGAGCAGCTGAAAACTTTGTACTTCAGCATCATTTGTGCCAGTTTTCTGTGGCAAGCAGACCTCTGTCATGATGCTCCCACTTCTAATCTGGGTAGGTAAAGTAATATTCTTTCATTCTACTTTCTCTTAGATGCCAATTTTTTTTTTTTAGAGCTCTTTCCACACAAAACCAAAGCCAACAAGGAAACGCGCTTCTTCTAAGCACTTAGAACAAAAATTACGGTGCGATGAGCAAAATGCAGCCTGTGAAACAAGTAACGAGCAACACTTCTTTTTAATACCATCCTGTGTTGCATTTTAGCGCACCAACAGCTAAAAGTCTGACGGCATCCAGGATTCCATCTAAAACTTGCAAGATGCCAGTAAATAATCAAACTGTGCCTTAGCTCTGCGTGTCTGAGGGAAAAATAAGTGAATGACCATACCTGTAGTACGAGCTGTGCAATAAACATGCACAGTACTTACACTGTATATTTGTACATAAGAATTCCTGTATAGAATGACCTCATGTGGTTCTAAGCAAGCTATATTTATCAATAATCCCTATGTGTGTAGTTTCAATGTATATCTTACATAATTGTCTGTCGATGGCTCTATAAACAATACTAAATTGCTATTTAGCACTGCAAGCGCATTAACTGATTGATTTTACACTACTGTTTAGGAGCGAGGTCTTCCTATGGAAGATTTCAATGTGTATTTTGTGCGGGGTCAGCCAGGGCTATTTTCCCATTCTGACACTGACCTGCTTCTGAAGTGCCCCAATTTGCCTTCAGACATCTGCAGGTGAGGAGTCTGCTGGGACCCACCTCCATCACCTGCTGGGACCCACCTCCATCACCTCTTGGGACCTACCTCCATCACCTGCTGGGACCTACCTCCATCACCTGCTGGGACCCACCTCCATCACTTGCTGGGACCTACCTCCACGATAGCCCCATCAGGTAGCCGGAAGAAGTGCCTGTAGAGCTCCTGGAAGCCGCTGAGGTGAACAGTGAAGACAGAGATGTGCACGGTGGTGTCACCTCCCGAGGTGGCTGCGGGGTCTGGGATTCCATCCTGGTGCTGGAGGTCACAGCTGGAGCCACCAGCCTGGTCCTTCCAGATGTAATCAGACACTGCCACCTAGTGAGACAGAAGCCCCCCCCCTAAACACACGCACACACACAGAGTGTCCTTGAAGCGCGCGAGGCGCCGGTGCCGGCCTCGGCCCGGG
>JAVSBS010012916.1:0-12436 GCA_033124195.1 Coracias cyanogaster | reverse complement strand
ACACAGAGTGTCCCCCCCCCACCCCCGGAACATATTTAATTAACTTCTGGCAGGAGCTTAACCGATTTAAAATGATTTTACAATAAATCTGCAAAGCCCGTGCCATATGCGGTGCTCGCACGCCGTTCTCGACGACGTATTTTTTTATGACATAGATCTAAATAGAGGAGATAGACAAATCCCTGGTGTATATTCCATAAAGTTAATTCTGCACAGATGAAGCTGTAATTGACTCCCGTATTAACCAAAAGGAGGGAGACCAAGCAGGGGAGGTTAAACAATAAAATGGCAATGCTGATTAAAAAAAAAAAAAAAAAAAAAAAGAAAAGAAAAAAAGAAAGCTTCCCGAGAATTTTGTGAACGAGTATTTGTATTTCTCTGTCTTTGAGGAGCCTGTACCCACGAGCGCTTTTTCATCTCTGATCTCTGTGCAGTATTAAAATAACCTTGTGCTGCTAACGGAATTGTAGATGAGGCAGAGTAAATAAGGTGTATTTTAGTGCATTTATTGGCACACTTACCCAGTTTCCTGGTTTGCTCTAAACACCTTTGCCTGGGTAGGTTTGGTACCTCCCTGTGCCAGTCAGAATCTCCGTTTAACCTTTTCCCTGTTAATTCTTTACGCAGGCTGAGCACGATTCCAGACTTCAGATGGATCACAGCACACGGTTTAAGCACCCTTTATCCTTAACTAGACCTGATGATGAGAAGCATTATTTTTATACTCCCACTGAAGCGCAAGCTTTTTAACCCTTCACTTTTGCAGGACCTTTGCGTCACTCATTTTCTCCCACGAGATGCTACTCCTGTTTACAGCAAGAAGGGATCCGTGATACTGCTACATCCTTACAATACACCACCATGCTCTTCCCAAACTCTTAATGCAGAGGAAATAATTCTTTTGCTGGTCTAGCACACGCCTTTTCTTCTAAGAAATTGTACTACACTGGCTGAAGTGATTGGAACTCACCCATAGAAAATCTCTAATTAAAGACAGGTGCATCAAAACCCTCTTCTGCATCATCTGGCTTTTTCCTTTTGCTGAAACGAAGAGCTCAGATTCTTACCAGAGATCCCAAAATCACCAGATAAAAATTCCCCCCCCCTGACAAACACGCTTGGGAAAAGTTAGATTTAGCTCGGTTTGCTTGTGTTCCAGCTCCCACTTCCTCAGCTGTTTTTAGGCATTACGAGGAATCCTGTAAGTAGCACAGTGTGCCAGCGCTACCACCCTGACGTGCACGCTGCTATTCTCAGCGACCGCCTTAGGAGAGGACTAGTTTTAGGTGAGTTCAGAAAGCAAGAGCACGCACTGGAAATTCTCTCCAACTCTCTTCCAGGAATGGCAGAACAATAGGAAACTTCATTTCCGTGCCAGCTTTCATTCGCATCGGTCCTAAATGATTTTACAGATTTTAAAACATCTAAAATTTAAGGTAAAATATGCAGAGTCTGAATATCCCACACCAAAGTGTCTGGGGTTAACAGGCTTTCATGCAGAACGACTTGTTAGGAACTGGCAGCAGCTCCAAGGACAGGACAAGCCCTGCATTTTCTCCTGCCTACAACACAAACCCGTCTTACACACCTGCCATACACAGGAGCTCCAGGAGGGCAATGCTCTCATGAAAGCAGAACAGCAGCTTCTCTGAGGACAGTGTTGGCCAGAACAGGGAGAAGCAGCTGGAAGAACTGCCACACCACGGCTTGTGAAATGGGAACAAAGACCCCGCTGTGGTCGCCCTCCTCTTTCATCCCAGTGTCTCACAACCAAGAGCTCTGACCTGTCCAATCAAGAGCATCAAGCCCTTCCTGGCCTCACATCTTCTCCTTGATCTATGGCATCAGGCAAGAGAAAGAGCTGGGAGAGCCAGCTCAGAAGCTTATTCTGCAGGGGATCCACACAGCAAATGAGATGATCTCTGTCATCATCCTCCTTTTATGCTAGATGTGTTTTCTCCTATACTACCTTCTTCCTTTCTTCAGAGTGTTTTCCTCCCTCATGAATCAATCCCACACATTTCCCTGCTTCTTCTCTGACCTTCATCATGGCCCACTTTCATTAAAGCTGCTTGTCCTTCTTTAGTGTTTGTCCCTACCAACAAGTAGGGGGGTTTATTTCCCATGTGTTTTGCAAGCCATGATCATTCACTGTCAACACCACAACCTTCTCTGCACCTTCACCTATCTGAGCTGTGAGCTCTGGAGGGAAAGATATGTGTGCTGTGCCTGTCCAGCACAGAGGACAGCATGGACCTTGAACTACCTCCACATGAGGAAATTACCAAATATATTTTCAATCAGTGCCAGAGCTGAGAATAATTTACAGCATGTAAATACTGCGCTGGAAGCCAAAGCCACGTCACTTGAACCTTTGTGCTTGAGCAAATCTTCACCTTGCCGGAGCCAAGACCTCCTCTGGAGTTCTCAGCTCTGGGTGCCATCTCTATGGCACCTTATGGGACTGGGTATGGCATTGGGAGCCTCTGCCTTGCCACCCACCCCAAGAACAGACGGATCTGCAGGGTAGCAGGAGTAAACAAACCCACCTGAGCTGTTGTCACATTTCAAGATCTGGCAAACTCCCTCTAAGGACAATTATGTGACTAGCCAAGAAACAATATTGATTGGCATGTCCTCCCCTCCCTAGAAGCACAGCCTGATCATCAGACAACAACTGAGAGGGAAGAACCACCACGAAAACTGATGGTGCTGTGGAGCTGCATCACAGAATCATAGAATACCAGGCTGGAAGGGACCTCAAAGATCATCTGGTCCAACCTTTCAAGGCAAAAATACAGTTTAAATGAGATGGCCCAGCATCACCTTGGTCAAGGGCAGGCACAAGCAGAAAGGAGGACAATGGCATGCTTGGCTGGAGCATCACTCATTGACCCTTCCTCAAAGTCATCTGGTAGCATGAATTTACCAGAAGGCAGCCTCTGCAATACGCAGAGGGATAGAATGGCTGAAAACCAACCCCAGGAAAGGAAAGAGCACTGCTGGGGGTGGCTGTGGGTTTAGACACCCCGGCTCTGAAGGACTGTTCAGTTCCCTCCTCGCTAGCACTAACTTAAAGTATTTGGCAGACGGATGTCCGCTGCCTTAAAACTTTCAAAACGCATTTCTGTGAAGTGATAGGTCACTAGAGAGCTGCCGTGGCCTGCATAACCTGGAGTAAGCTCCCAAAGTAAACTCTACTGTCATCTGACATTTCTGTCATTAAGTTAATCAAAAATGTCCATTCATTTCTACAGGAATACAATATGAGTTAATAAATCCACTGAGACAGGCTAGTCAAGAGACTGTGCATATAGGACATGTCAGAGAAGTGGAGTTAGCTATGATCTAGATTCACAAGGGCTGACAAGAGACCACAAAATGCCAGAGCAGTGTACAGTAATCCTTAAATCAAATTAATCTTTCAGCAGAAAAACACATTAAGGATTGTAATTCAACACTAAAAGAGGCAGGCCAGAACAGGTCCGAATGCTGAATGTTTCACAACATAACTTAATTAAAGCGGGAGCGTGAGGCTGTTAATCGCTTTGTAATAGTTCGGCTTGAAATGAGGTCTGATGTGAATGCCCTTATAGTTTATTTGTTTGTGTTATTATAACCCCAAAATGTTACATCGCCCTAATGCAAATATACATTTTTCACTGGTCTTTATTGTCTTGGTTTTTTTTTCTCCTTTCAGTCCTTCTGCCTTTGTGCAAGTATGCAAAGGGAAGAACTGGGAGGAAGGGTCATAAATTTAGGTCAGATGAGATGATTCAGTAAGTCTCATGTGGGTTTAAGTCTTATTAATAATTTTAATACATTCTTCCTTGACAACAATGATTTCTATCACTGCTCCTTTAACGTACAGTGTGACGTAAAATTGCATGGCCTTTTAAGGGAGTGGAACATACGTACAAAGAAAGTAAATTATGTCACCCTTTGGAAATTAAACTACATAACCTAGAACAAAAGCCAAAAATATATTTGTGAGTACAAATACAAATACACTTAGTTGTATAACTATATCGTGCTATACCAAGTGTATAGAAATAAGTTACTGAAGCAGAACACGGTAACATTTCAAATGCAAAAATATTAATAAATGCATATTTATAAATCTATTACACGTGTGGTACACAGCCAATTAATATTAATAATTCCAAGGTCAGGGTACAGAAAATGCCATGCTAGTGTGTAAAGATGCTATGAGAGTTTCTATTGTTTGACAGCTTGTGTGGAAGAAGAAAGGAAAAAATTCCTCAGGTTTTCTGAGCTACAGTAGGAATAAGAGGAAGACTGACTTTTAGCGTCTTAAAAAAAAGACAGCAGCATAAAAAACCAACAACTTTTGAAAAAGTTAAGAAATATGCAGATCCATGTGTGTCCAAAGACTTGATTATGATTAATATTGATCCTTAACTGCTTGCAGCATTATTATTACCAATGTCATGTGAATCAATTCCAGCTTCATGCATTGCAAAATGTATACAAAAAAAAAAAAAAAGTTTGAAAGCAAGCATTCAAAGAAAAATGCATAAAATGAGCAATACGGACTAAACCAACCAGCTGAGAATGGGTGTATCCCCAAGCTGGTCATGACAAATAATTAGCAAAAGTTACAAGCTGTTAAGTTTAGGCGAAAGGGCAAAAGTGTTGAAATTATAGAAAAAAGAGACATCAAAAGTCGAGGGTGCTGTATGTACTTCAAGGAACTTTCATAAACATGGTAAGTGCATTTTCTGTGGTAAGAGCTGTAAATATGGGAATTGCTGTCCTGGAGGCAATCTTTGTTAAACCAGTGTAGCTCTACAATTAAAAAACCAAAAGCTGGCCAGTATTAGCCTCCAAGGGAAGCTCAGCACCCCTTAAGGACTGGAACCCCATCTCTGACATGCTGTTGCTAAAAACCTTACCAGCAGCTCCAGGAAAAGAAGAATTTACATAGACATGCCTAAAAACACCCTTGGTGCCTGTGCTAAAGGCACCTTGGTGGCATCCAGGCCTAGGTGAAGCTACCACTGAACCAGTGACAGTGGGGAAGATTTTCAAGCCACTGTGGGAAGGATGAGGTACTTTACAAGAAAATGAACCTGGTTTGAATAAATTGTGAAATTGGAGAAATGGAAAGCAAAGGCATGAACAAGAGAAGCTATTAGGATCGCCAAAAGTCATACACTCATGAGAAAGTCATGACCCGTTACACCGATGCTCAACATATATAATAGTTAAGCATACAAATATAAGTAGCTACACAAAGAATGGTTTGGGTTGGAAGAGATCTTTTGAGCTCATCCAGTCCAACCTCCCTGCAGGGAGCAGGGACATCTGCAACTAGAGCAGGTTGCTCAGAGCCCTGGCCAGCCTCCCCTGGAATGGTTCTAGGGATGGGGCAGCCACCACCTCTCTGGGCAACCTGGGCCAGGCTCTCACCACCCTCAGTGTCAAAAATTTCTTCCTTATATATAGTCTAAATCTACTCTCTTTTAGTTTAAAACCATCACCTCTTGTCCTGCCACAACAGGTCCTGCTAAAAAGACTGTCTCCATCCTTCTTACAGGCCCCCTTTAGGTCCTGAAATGCCGCAAGAAGGTTTCCCAGGAGCCTTCTCTTCTCCAGGCTGAACAAGCCCAACTCTCCCAGCCTGGCCTCTTAGCAGAGGGGTTCCAGCCCTCCCATCACTGCTGGGGCCTCCTCTGGCCCCGCTCCACCAGGTTCACATCTCTCCTGTGCTGAGGACTCCAGAGCTGGCCCCAACATTGAAGGGGAGGGTCTCACCAGCGCAAGGGGAGAACAGCAGAATTGTGTTTATACATATAGAGCATATCTTGGTGGGGTGACAGCATGAACTCTCACGCCTGGGGCAGTAATGAAGCATGTAAATGTCTCAGGTTAGCAAAGTCCTTTGGTCTGCTGTTGGCAGAAGACCTCTGCCAGGCCTCACAGCCGTACTCTGACCTATGGAGCCGGATCGGTAGCAAACGCCTCCCAACCCCATCTATGACTGCCCGTAGTAACTCTGCAGACAGATAACTTGTTTCTAAATCGTCGTATTTATGAACATAATGGACCAACATAATGGACCAGTGGTATCTGGGAATTGTTTATTTCAGTCAAATTATGAATGCCTGAAGCATTGTTGTTACAGTCTTCTCTGATTTATTTAATAAACTGACATGGACAGACTGAACGATGAAAATAACCATATACAGAGAATAACCTCTTTGTAAACGACTGAGAAATCCCAGAACAGATTTACGGCAAGCTGCTCAGCATCGCAGCACTCGGAAACGGCGTAGGGTCTTTTTGTTTCTGAATTGCGAGCGCATCGTGTTTATGGATATGTCTAAATGAACAGCGATGCAGATCTTTTCTAGGGGTTGATTTCGATCTCCTGCTTTCAGACATGACAAAGCACAGCCACACATTCCTTAGCCACCGTGCACCCGTTGCTAGTCTGCTGCTTACCAGCCCATCGTTCCCAATCTAAACCTTACGTGGTTTTAAGTCTCCACACCTGAGTCATCCATAAATAATTTACAAATGTAGAAATAGGCTCTTCCAAACAATAATAAATTCGGGGGGAAAAATGTCATCCCAAGTATTACACTGAGGAAAACTGATACTCAATTCAGCAAAAACCTGAGTGAAAATTAAAGGCCGCAGCTTTCTTGCATTTCCTTGTGCATAGCAGTGCCTTTGTCCATTGATTTGCCCTAAGGAAAGGAGATGAAATACATTCCCTTCCTATTCCAGAGAATCCTGCTGTATTCCAAGCCCAGAATAGGTTTGGTTCAGATGGGTAAGAAAAATCTCTCTCCACGCCTCATTTCCCAATTTTATAAGGGATGCTGGAATCAGTTACTTAAGAAAGCATCTTCAGTAACTACAGATTTTATATACAAAAGTGTTTAGGAAAAGCTATTTTCCCTATGGAAGTCAGGATTTTAATGCATACAAGGGCATATCTGTGTAAATAAGAGTGTCTGCTATTCATTATCTGCTCATCAACATTTGCTATTCATTACTCTTCTGTTTACAAATGTAATGCAGTCAGAAAGCAGAAATAATGCTATATGACTTTGGTGACCAAACATACACCAGAAACAACAAATAGTAAATAGATCAACAGAGCGGTTCATCATATGGGATAAAATTTGCCCACAGAAGACGTTCTGTAAAAATTTGTGAAAATAACCCTGACAGATCTGTAGAAAAACAATGTGGTTCCAAAAGAATCTATAAACAGAAAACAAATGAGCTAAGTGTGACAATTAACCTATTTGCAATGAACATTTTATCTTAGAGCTTTACTGTTTGGAGCAGATTAAATGCAGAGAAAAGATAGCTAAAAGAAATAAGCCTGTGTGGACAGATTTCATTCACCATGTCCAAGATTGTGTGTGTACAAGATGTGTGCCTTGGTACTTTTTTTTTTTAAACTCACCTGTGACTTAGGTCAGATGGACAGATCTGTTCCTGGCAGCTAAATAACATTTTTCAACCTGGATCACTACATCAGCACTAAATCAGGTGAGAACTTCAATACATTGCACTGGTAGCTTCTAGTTGGACCTTCTCCAGCTTCAGAACATTTTCTCCTGCATGGGCAGAGGAATTGTAAATCCTTGTGCCAATGGCGTAGAGAGTGGAGGGTGTCTTTTGTTGGATACCTAACCACGTCTAGATATTGAATCTTTTCTTTTGAACAGTCTTCAAACAATAGCAAAATTGCTTTGAGGTTTTCCTAAGAATCATCATTTTCCTACTTAGACCCAGCTTTCTTTTCAAACAGATGGAAGGGAAAAGGAAAAAGAAGGTGTAAGAGGAAAGCAAACTTCAACAGTTCTGGTAAAACATATTAAAAGCCATAAACAGTGATTGCCCTCCTTTAAAATATTGTAATTTTTCTCTGACCTTTCAATAGTTCTACTGAGTATACTGACCATTCCATCACAGATGTTAATTACCAGTAAACAGATTTATCAGAAAAGCATCTAGAAACAATAACACAGTTAACAAAGAGCTAACAGCCTATGGTGAGATCAAAGCAATAGCTGTATTAGCACATACATGTGGCTATTTGCTTTAACCATCCTTAAATTACCTTGTCTGTTTTTCCCAATAACCACCAGTAATCAGCTGCTTTCTTGCAGACATCACTGCAGAGGTAAACCAGGGAGGGAGAACTGAAGGAAAAAAAGTTTCACAACCATCTTCCTGGCAGGATGGACAGTAGGGGAAAGGTCTGGCATATCTGTGTAAGAATTTGATGTTCCTTGGCAGTCAAATACTGGTTTCATTGGAGAAAAGAAGGGAAGAAAGAAAATGAAGATAACAGAGGTTCAAGCCTGCCTTTGTGGTCAAGATTGGCACTCCCCATACCCATCCCGGCTGTCATCTTCACCCTAACAGTCTATTTTTCTGCCTCCATAGGGCCAGCACCCCAACTGCAAGCTCAACAGAACCTAATCCAAAAGTACCTCAAGTTCTATGGCATCTCCTTGTTGTCAGTTTACTCCTTCCTTTTTCTTGCACCAGGTTTTAACTTTTCAGGTCATGCAAACTTTTTAATCTATGCCTGGCGCTGATGCTTCTCTAGAAATCTAGAAGTGGAAATCTGCTGTAGCAAGGAGACAGAGGGTCAGAGGTTCAGGGCAGTTTGCATAAGCCTTCAACAGGCTATGCAAACCAGTTGGGTCTGCAAAACTTGTCAAAAGAACTTGCAAGATCAGGCTGCCTCCTGGGGTTCTCTGAGCAATGCCTTCTTCCCCGCTTAAGAAACCAGATAGCAAAAATTCTTCTGACAATATTTCCCACTTGTATTGCGAAACCAGCCCCCTTTGTGGTATTTCAGCAGTTCTGCCTTCAGTTCAAGCAAGAACCATGAAATGCACCAAAAAAAAAAAAAATTAAAATATACAAGCAAAGTAAAACTGACTGCTAAGGACCCGAACAAATGGTTTGTGGTTCAGCTTTAAGTTTTGGGCTAAGGCACGGCATGGTTTTACGCATGGAAGAAAGATCTTGTTCGTATTTGATTTCACCTTAACTACTTTGCCCTTCCTGATTCCCATTTTACTGCCTAAGATACCCAGAAACAATGGCATTAAGTCATAGAATTTGATGTGCTTGGTTTGTGGAAAAATGGTTTCGTGTGCTGTGACCAATTGCCTAGTATAACGAAGCTTATTATTAATGGAGTGTACTTTTAGATCCTTTTTTTTTTTTTTTTCTCCTCCTTGGAAGATAGCAGAGTTCAGCATCCGATAAACATGTAAATTGTATTCTCCTTTTCACACAGGACAGATTTCAACTTCTGAACCAGCAGTCAACAAAGATTCCCCCAGCTGCTGGGAGGGGGGAGGAAAAAAAAGTATTTATGAAGTAGGGCATAATAAGATCAGAGGGAAACCTGTCATAAAAATGCACATTGCATAATACATGATGGATCAGTTCTATTATTTAACTTTTGCATAGATATAACAATACAGAGATATGCTAACCATCATAGTCAGCATTAATTTACAGTGGGAAAAATAATTAGAATCTCACTTTTTCTGAGGAATGGAGTGAAAATGTAAACAATGCTTCCCTCCAGGCAAGTGCTTTATCAAGTTGACAGGTGCATTTGAATTTCCATGGGTGGGGGACATAATAGGTTATTTATGTGTCATTTTAATAGAAAGGCCCAACCATCAAGATGGACAGGAGACTTTATCAGTACTGCTGTTTGCAACTAATCCACCAATTTAATACCCCATGAAAATACCTGCAACAAAACCTGGACATTTTTCTTTTCCACTCCATTATAGGCAAATCAATATGGGTGCTATTCATCTCAAATCTTTGGCTCAGCAGGTGCCTGCTAGACAGAACTCCTCACAACACTGGTGCTTCAACACAGCCACGTAGAGACTCTGACTTATGGTGCAATCAGCGGCTCCAAGACAGGATCACCAAAGCGAGCACTAAGTTCACCCCCAAATACAAGCAAGCACGCAAAACCCACTTGTTTGTGGGGGGTTTTTTGGAGGGAGAAGATGACAACCCCGCAAAGATGTACCATGGTCTCTGGCAGGGTGTCTCTGCCAGTCAAGACTTCTGTGGTGTCTGCTTCACCTCTCTCTCTCAGAGCATGAAGCTTCCTACAGTAATAGCAGTAGTTGCAAGGGCCAAAGCAACGAGCCTTCTCCTTTGAATACTACAGCAGTGTCTCCACGTCATGGCTGTGGGCTGAGACTTGTCTTGTGCGTGGTGAAGGTAGAACTTGTGCAGAACAAAAAGTCAGCTCCGCCCCACAATTCAGGTACAAACAAGACCTGATCCTGTCAAACACTTCAGTATCCCGTTAACTTAGTGACAGATTTGTCTGGGAAACCTTGACTTTTAATCGAGGTTATCAATTTCACTGGTCTCCTTAGAATTCATTATTTTCTGTCTGGTTGTAGTATTCACAGCTACACAAACATGCACATATCTTATTAATACTAAAAAATCTTGTTTAATTATTATACTAATAAATAAATATATGAATACAGACAGCAGCGGGTTTTCTTTTTAACACAGAAAAAATCCAGCACAGCTTTTAAGAGGTTTTGATTACTGTAATTGTATTTAAAGTAGACACTCCCTAATTTTCACCGCCGAGTGGTATATCCACGGTTGTGGAATAGCTACAAGCCAGAAGAACATATCTCCTACATCTAACAGGTTTATTTACACTGATTTATGATGAAAAAGAAAGATGCTAAAATACGTACTGAAATCACACCCTCTCGTGAATTAGCTCTGCTAAATGCTGCCTTTTTTTGTCCTGCCTTGGACTGTGAGGTCCATTGACACATAGCCCTGGTCTGACCCAGAGTAGATTTGGTAGCCATGCTCCAATTTCTTCTTCTTCTTCTTCCCTCTTTGGTATTTCCATCTGTACCAGCACACAGCTTCCTCCTGTACATGTCTGCACAACTATTCCTACCACAGAGCATATGCTGACAGCTCCCCAGCTCGTCACTGGTGTGTCTTTCGCCACAGTCAAAGTCTGGACTCATCCATACAAGAAGAAAAAAAAAAAAAAAAGAAGAATTTTCCATGAGGAAATATTAAAAAAAAACTTTTTCATGAACTGAAGGTTTTCATTATTAGAACTGCATCCTCAGCTGCATGCAGAAGTTTGGTTTCCACATTCATGATCCACCAGGGTCTACATGGACTGGAAAGACAATCTCTGGTGAGCCTGAAAAGCCTTAGGATAGATCCAAGGAGGAGAGAGGTAATGAGATCATCCACCGTTCCCATGCCTACTCAGAAGCTAATTCTAAACAAACAATTCTTTCCTAAGAAACACAGGTACGGCTCTAGAGATGTTACAAGGATGTACCTGGGAGTATCTTCGTGCTCCCTGGGTAATTGCTAAGACTGGCTACCCCTGAAACTTTTGCAAAAGCAAGCAACTCACAACAACATAAATTTGATTAAAAACAGACCTGGGACATTTCCTATGCTCAGTCCTTCAGTTTGCAAAGCTCATGCATCCCTGTGGTTAATTAGGAAATATTACTCATAGTAAGATTCAGTTATAATAAAATGTATGTTGCCGGAACATAGCCTCTTAATAAGCTTCAGAAGCAGTCACTGCCCTGTTTTCCCCCCAGTAGTTCTAACTTGGTGACCACGTTTTCTGGTAGGAGGACAATGCCACTTCTCCCACCTACAGGGAAGCACTGTACTCTGTCCTCCTTCCCAGAGCATGTGGTTGGACCCCTGACCCAACACAGAATCACAGAATGATTTTGGTTGGAAGAGAACTTCAAGATCGTCACGTCCAACTGTTAACCCAGCACTGCCAGGGCACCACGAAACCATGCCCCTCAGCACCACATCTCCACAGCTTTTAAATCCTTCCAGGGATGGGGACTCCACCACTGCCCTGGGCAGCCTGGGACAGGCCTTGAGAACCTTTTACGGAAGACATTTCTCCTGCATTGATCAGATCCCCTCTCAATCTTTTCTTCTTTAGACTGAACAGTCCAAGGACTCTTGGCCTTTCCTGATCTCAGAGATGCTCCAGTCCCCTCAGCATCTTTGTAGCCTCTGCTGGACTCTCTCCAGTACTTCCTTGTTTCTCTTGAACTGGGGAGTCCAGAACTGGACACAACACTCCAGATATGGCCTCACAGGGTCCTCAGCTTGAGCCCTCAGTCCACAAGAAGGGGAGGAGGTAGTATCTCTTATGTGAAAGCACCTTATATTTCACTCATATATTACCACAATTACATCACAAGCTATGAATAGTAAAGCATGAGAAAGAAACCCCAATGAATTACTTTGCTTAGTCTTAATTAATCTATTAAAAGGCAGCTCAGTCTGTGAAGAAAATGACAGTAGCAAAGACACACAACTGCAGCATGTTGGGTTGGCAACACAAACAAAACTG
>JAVSBS010012915.1:75172-123955 GCA_033124195.1 Coracias cyanogaster | reverse complement strand
CCGATCTGTTGCAGTAGGTTGAAATGGTGGAAAGAAAAAATAAATCTCCCTTCATCCCTCTTACCAAAATCTGGTAGTTTCTTCATGAAGATTTGTGGTTCAAGTCAAGGGATAGACCTGAAAATAAAGGAAATATATTCATTTTAAATTAAAAGTACTGCTTTTTGGTCACTTCCTGTATTTTTATGTACTGCAGAGTTTGCTAATGCCGCCTATGGTTACCATACAGAAGTAAATTTATTTTGCAGAATGAAATGTGAGAGGGGGGAAGAGGAGAAAGCTTCAACATATTACATCCTTTTCTGAGTGCTGTTATGAACCCTCGAAGTAGCTGTAATTCCCGTTTGCCAGGGGAGCTGACTCTGTGTCCTCAGAAATTCGCACACAACTGTGGAATGTGAGGCATTTTCTCATGTGTTAACTGGTGCTCAAAACAATGTGTCTAGGCTAATGTGCACATATGAGAAAGTACAGATCAGATTACTTGGTGAGACGGTTGATATTGTTCTGGAACAAGGACTGGTATCATCTTGCACGGCCTCGAAAATTGGCTGCAGGGTAGCTATCAGGATTTTGGTATCACAAACTTATCACAAAGCATAGTGCACGGTGCAGCTATGCAGATTAGGTGATCATCAAAATACAAATGAACTCTTCCAGGAGATTAATTTTTGTAGAGTCTCACAGTGAGACTGAAATCACTGATGAGAGGCCAGGAGCATAATAAAGGAGCTGCACAACAGCACAGGAACAGACACGCTCAGTCCATCTGGGAATTGCAACCATCTTTTATAAAATGCTCACAGTATCAGAAGCAGGAAAGTTCGATCACAAGCACATAAATCAGTGACTGCAGGAGCTTTGTAATGGATGGGTTTGTGTTGAAGAACGAGGGGGGACTCGGATTGCAGTGAAGAACCACAGACTGTTCTGTATACAAGAATAATGCCATCCTTAGACCCTCTGTGTTTTGTAATCACTCTCCAATTTCTCTCAGCAAAAGGATTTAAAAGTATTTGTTCAAGTTGATTTGGCATACATCTGCCTTATTCCTTTACACACCAAAAAATGGACATATCTTTCCCTGGCTTACAAAAACCTATTAGAATAGCAGAGTAGGTGACTTTTCCTTCCCCCATAGCAGGATTTGTGAAAGGCGCTCACTAGTATGGAGAAAGTGGGTTCCATTGAAAAAAGCTATAAAAATCGACTCTGCATACTGGCAAGGCTCCTCTCATCAGCTCTTAGCACACAGATCCAGCCTCACAAACTGCTCACACCTGGTGTGGAGGGCTTGTACACACTGTGCCTTCCGCCTCAGCAGCCAAGGGGCCAGAGGGCTGCAGGGTGCCCCTTCCCTGCCTTCGGGCTGGGGCTGCGTCCCAGGCACCCTGTGCAGATCACGGCATGTTCATTCAGGCACCCATAAGCAGAGGTGTGAACATCAAAATACTCATAGTAACAGAGATGCTGACACTATTTTCTGAGGTTTGTTTATGAGCTAGTAGTGAAGTGTTGAAAGTGATGTGGCTGCTTTTATATTAGCATGGAAATATGCAGAGTTAAAGAGGATCAATGTCATATTAGACATTTGAGGAATCATCTACTTTTTTCAAAATATCAACACAGAGCAGTAGAGAGGAGGGATTCTGACACCCGTGTATAAAAGCCTATCTTTGTATGTAAAAGAAAGACCTCCGTGGGAACTAACTCTTGGTGCAGTTTATTGTGAGCTACTGCACTATGTAATCATGGAGGGAATCAGATCAAGCTGTAAAAGCTAATATCCAGTTAAAGCTTGCTAAGTTCTGTTTTCAAAAGCGATTCATTTGAAGTTGACAACTTCATTTAAAGTCACTTTTGAAAATGTGAGAAATTACTCTGAAATCACTGAGGTTATTTTCAAATACACCACCTGACATATTTTACTTACACATTCATTGCCCCAAATGGAGTCTCAATTGTTTTTAAAATTAAAAAACCAAACCCACAGTTTTGAAAAGGTGGCAGGGAGTTGTATAGCATAGCTGAGGTAGCAAAATGCATCTGTCATTTGCTCTGAATTTGGAACATAATACATTCAGGAAACTCACACAAATTCAGTTTTCATAGACAAAAGGAGAATTGTTAAGGCGAAAATTAATGAAAAGTCCTACTGAAATTAGCAGCATCCTGAAACATAGTGCACAAATATTTCTATCATAATAGTCAGGCATTTTATCTACTGAACTTTGGCTATAAACTTAAATATATTGAAAATAATAAACACATATAAATACTGATGTTCAGCCTCTGAAGTCTCAAATGAAAAAAAAAATTGCAGGAAATTAAGCAGATAAATCCAATATTAGTCCAATATCTAAGTTGTTCCATTTGGCTTCTTATGCTTTCTACACCAAATGTAGTACAGCTCCTATCGTCACACTGTGAAAGTAACTACTCCTTCCCCTCCTGGCCTTTAAACATTATATCTATACCCAGAAATAATTTCTATACATAACTATATTAAATATGTAGATCATACACACTTATATAAGCATATATACAATATGATACACACACTAGGGTGTATTTTATAGCTATTTATCTGTTACAGTAGTTATTGATGTAACTATATGTCTAGATGAGAAATACAGCCCTGACCCCCATTAATCATGTGGGCTGGTAGAAGCAACACGTTCGCACTGCAGCAGCATTGGCAACGTTCAAAACAGACTGAACATTTAATCTTATGAAAGATGTTTAAGAAAGCAGGATATTTACTGTTCTTATTACATGCTCACAAGCTGATCCAGGTCTCATTGTGATCAGAAAAAGCCTTTCTATTAACTAGCAGACAGAATTTGAAGGGCGCAATCCTACAGTCTCTGGTTCACGTCAAGAAATACTGAAGATATTCTGGTGTAATTCCATAGCCATTTAAACCAACCCATCTGAGGGTGACATGTGCCCCTGCCTTCAGCCAGGCTTTTCCACCTTCTGTCTAACTCCAGCACCAGTATATAGGCAATGAGTCCACTCAGAACTGATTCAGCTGAAACACTTTTTTTTTTTTTGTGAGATTCCTTTGTGAAGTCATCTCAACCTTTGTAGGCTTAAATTCTCATGGAACCACAGCCTCATTCTTCAGGAAGCATCCTGAATCTAATGTGAAAGAGGCATTAAAAATCAGTGTGCTTAAATTACCAAAATACCTATGTCCATGTGCATATCTATGAATATACATATATAGATATAAATGGGAAATACCATGACTAAGGATGCTTTTTTCTGTTCTTGCAGAACTCCATCATCTACCATCTTTTGTTGGATGTTAATGGTATAGTGCTCAAGCTCAAATATAAATTACCTAAACTCCTGAAGATACTAACATTCAGAAAAACAAAAAAAAAAAGGAAAGGAGTTATGTGTAGCAGCAAGGATGCAAATGGCTGGTGTATTTCCAACACATTTCAGGTAAACTTTGTGAGCTACATAACATAACAGCAACTTGAATTAAGCAGCAGTATCCGTAGGAAGCATTTGACTTATTCTGTGGTATGTCTCTGCCTGTGCAGACAAGGCACCCACGTTAAGGAGAGAATGTGGACTGAAAATATGGTGACATATTTAATTAAATGTTTTGACTTAATTTCTTCAGGATTATACCTGGGCAGCATTTAGTCAGCGTGATGCTTAAGTTGTGCTTTTCAAAGCTCTTCAGAGTTGACACAGTCCTATTCCCAAGTAAAAATCAGTAGGAGTTTCTGCTGACTTCCACAGAATATAAGCCAATGCTGAGCACTTCTGAAAATAGCTTTCCATCTGTATATTTATTTAAATGAATAGGAACTGTTAGTAGAAATAGGAACTGAAAAGATCAGGCTTTTCATTTTAAAAGTTAAAGTTAAATATGGGTTACTACACTAAAAAATGAAAACACAAGACATACCCAGATAAACTTTAACACTTTTTGCTCTCATTTATGGTAGAAATAGATGGAAAACAGCTCCATTGCCCCAGGTGACACAGCCCCAGGATTTCTGCAAACATTAGACACCCTTGATTCTTCAGTAATGGTATTTCACACTTCTAGTGGTCAGATGAGGACTCTTAACAGAGCCATCTAGAAGTCAGTCCCAGGCAGTCAACCCCTCTAAAAGAAATAATTGTATCAGCTAAGGTAGTCAAACCCATACTTTCCTACATTCAGGTAGATTTCTACTTCCCACTTTCCCAAAGTGGCTGTTTTCATTTGCTGCTAAATGTGGTTGGTTTCTTTAAAGGAGTAGCCTTTCATGACAAACAAGTCTGTTGGCTCTAAGCCAGCACAACATTTACTGTAGTCAATATTTAACATACCAATAATCCTACTGACTGCAGGGAGGCTGCTTGTGTGCTTGAAGTTAAACAGCCTACACAAGCACTTTGTTGGCTCAAGGCCTGGCTACTGCAGAATGTAGCAAAGTGCATGGTAAGACGTGGTAATACTGCTTCTTGGTATTTCAGGTCCTGTAAGATTTGATCCCTTTAGGTCTTTCTGACACCACTGTCCTTTCAGAGAGCTTTACTGATTGGAAGGTCAGCTTGGATTCTTGCACCATTGTGTACCATTATGGGCAAGAGATCTAGTGGGCTAGAAGACAAGGTGGTATATATTGGCAGAAGCCTTATCAGCTGCAAATTTATCTCTTGAAGTCTTGAAGGCTCAGTTCTAAACCACAGTGTGGTGCAGAAAGGAGTACCTACACGACATTGCACTTGGGAAGTAGTAAGAAGAAGCTGTATTTAAGGGAGATGGTTCTTTATCTCCCTCTTGTCTAGAGAGTGAGACAGTGTGCTGCAGCTCTGCAACAAACATCAGTTTCTATTGCTTTCAAATTCTGAGTAGGCAAGCAGTAAACTCCAAACCAAAGACTCCAGAGTTAGTGCAAGATAGCCCCAGAAAGCCTTCTCCATAACACTGAAATAACAAAAGCCAGGTGCAGACACAGTCTCCTGATTTCTGATTCTTAAGCTTAAAATATACCATGCAATAGAGGAAATTACACCTTTTCTGTTTATTTTCTTTATCCTTTAATTTTTTTCAGTCTTTAACTTTACATTTACTTATTGATTTGTTGTTTGTTTTTTTTTTAAATGAGAAGTGCCTGTTGAAATTCCTCTTTTATAAATAAGAGAGAAGCCCAGAGACTATTGGAGCATGTCCAGAGGAGGGCCACAAAAATTATCGGGGGAATGGAGCATCTCTCATATGAAGACAGGCTGAGGGAGTTGGGGCTGTTCAGCCTGGGGAAGAGAAAGCTCTGGGGGGATCTTATACTGACCTTCCAGTACCTGAAGGGGGCCTACAGGAAGGCAGGGGAAGGTCTATTCACAAGGGTCTGTAGTGATAGGACAAGGAGTAATGGTTTTAAGCTAGGAAAGGATAGATTTAGGCTGGGTATTAGAAAAGTGTTCTTTAACATGAGGGTAATAGACCACTGGAATGGGCTGCCCAGAGAGGTAGTAGAGGCCCCATCCCTGGAGTCATTCAAGGACAGACTTGATGAGGCTCTGAGCAACCTGACCTAGGTAGAGATGTTCCTACTTGTGTAGGGAGGTTGGACTAGATGACCCCTAGAGGTCCCTTCCAGCCTAAAACATTCAATGATTCTATGACTAAGAGTCTGTCCTTAAGTTTTCATTGGATCTCAATGGTGGAAGTAAAAGGTCAAAGCTACTCAGTGATATTCAAGGCATAGGAGGTCAAACTGAGTCTCTGTTCCATCCAAAGTAAGATAATCATTATCATGGCCCTTTGCTTTTGTGGCTATTTTTTAATTTGTCACAGGTCAACAATTATCTACTTAGAAAAGTCATACTTGCTCTGTTTATGTCTGGAAAGCAAATTCCTGTTCCAATTTTGGTAGGACATTTTCTGATTTCACTTGGAGTTGGGTTTTGCCCTGTGTAATCTCTGACTTCATAAGTATTCAAATGTATTTAAATACAAGATTATTCAAAGTCTGGCATGTTTTAAGAGTTTTTTTCTGGTCAGAGGTTTAAAATCTTTGGTGTACTTTGTTATATTACCCAATGCAGATTCAAGTATGTCCTTTACCGATTTGCCACCAAGTACAGAAAGCCTCACATCTAATGCTTCACATGGAATATTTCTTCCCTGTGATCAGTCTAAAGTTGATTTAATTCAAGTTGAAACTATCCTAGTCAAAGCTGTTAGATCTAAAACAGACAAACCCAATGAGAAGATGCAAAAGAAAGTACAAGGATGTAACATGAACATTGATGCAGATTTTAGTCACTCTGACTTTCCACAGGATACTTTCTCAAGTTCTAGAATTTGCCCCTCAATCCAGCATATTTTAAAAGTTACCTCAGTGCTCCTTGGGACTGGAGTTGAAGTCTGTGGTTGAAAATCCTACTTCATCCTCAGCAGCATTCTGCCATGTGAGTACCTCTATGTTAAGGCAGGAGACACAGACCTCAGAGGCTGCTCTGAATTTGTTAATGGGGATTCCTCAGACACTTATAGGACTTCATTCCAAGCACTAGGAGAATTTCTTTGACCTGCCTTCATTACTATACAGCAACCAGTAACACATTCACACACACAAATCATTCCTAACCCGCTGCCCCCCCAGCGCTTGCACAGTTTGCAGCCTGCAGAAAGAATCACATTTTGTTTGTCATTTATCCAAAGGAAAACAGTATATGAGCACAGCAGAGTAAAAGAAAAAGGCATCTTTCACTATAGAATTGCTCATTTTCTCTCATCAGTGTCACTGGAATCACTACAATTAGATGAATTTACTGACCTTTGTTGACTAGGTAGCAGTAACAAATCAAATTGTTTATCTATGCATGTCATTTCTGTCCATATCGGGGAGTGTTTTCCAGTCTTTTGCTGGGTGTACTTTCCTAATGTCTCCTATAATGTGCGGTAAGTTTTGAGCGGAGCTGAAAACTTCTGCATAGCCAGATATACAACACAATCTGTTATTGTTTCAGGATGTGATTTAATAGAAGTTCTGCTCCTCTAGTCTCATGCACACATCTACCAAAATGTTCTATTTACGTAAATTGTTAGGAATTCAGTCATACTGCCATGCAATATAATAGCGAAAAGAAGCTGATTAGATTTTGTGCTATAAAGAGGTGGGTCTCATCACAGCAAGACAATCAACACCTTTTAAGAAAAAAAAAGACTGTCTTAACTAATGAAAATTACACATTATTTGTCAAGTAAGAAAATATTAGAGCATATCTTTTTAGGCTCAAGTCTATGTTAATCTCAATATTCAAAAAGAAAAGATTTTATCAACCTGGATGGATCCTTCCTTTTTCAGAACACCAAATTTGAAGAGAATCTTGTACATAAATTTCCTTAAAAAAAAAAAGGACATAAACATAACAAACCAAAAATATCCACTATCAAAAGATGCCCAAGCACACACAGAGAGTTAAAATAAAAGGAAGTTAACATTGGCATGAGCCAGCAAACATCAAAGGAAGATATGAGAGATTCATGCCAATAAATTGGTAGTGACGCAAGGGTTTTATGAGCCTTGGCAATGCTGTTGGCCCAGACATTTTTTGCAGGCATAACAAACTGAAGATATTATCTCTTACTGTTACTGAGGTATTACGATTTAGAGCAATCTGATTTTTTTTCTTTAGGGCAGACTGAGTTCACACTGAAGCAAGTGGTGTGTTGAGCTAAGTAACAGAAGTGAACACAAAAACTCAGAAACAAACCAAGAAATATTAATATATTTCACAACTAATCAATCTTTTAAAATCAGTGCTTTGAACAATGCTCCTGCTTTCTAGATATTCCCACCTACATTTACTTTGTAAATCATATTTTGCTGTGATGCCAAAAGCTGTACATATAAAAATTAATGAAAATGGACAAATGCAGTTGATGAAAAGAACAAGGTTTTGTCATTACAAGTGAAAATGCCAATCTAAAGTGCTATGAAGTACCTTCATTTTGCCACTTTTGGCATTTGTATTGGTGTCCTAAGATTTGTGGAGACATAGCTGACTTCTTACTGAGCCATCAGAGAGCAAACCCAACCATTTTTGTGAGGAGGAGTGTAGCCAAATAGGAAATGACCAGATCAACCAAAAGAATGTCATCTCAGAGTTTTGATTCAGGAAGGCATTTAAGAAAGTGCAGAACTCCAGGCACTTGAATAAACACACTGAAAAGAACAGCATCTTCTCACAGGTAGGTACCTATCTCTGAGCAATGAAACAATGAGCTTTGCTGGGCTCAGTAATACCGCCTGTTGGAGGAGAAGCAGCTAAATTCCCTTTTCCCTCCCTGAGCTTGTAAAACTACAGTTGTTTCAGTAAAAATCCTCCTTTCGTAAAAAGCTCCTGCAGTTAATAAAACAGACATAACATTTTTGATATTTTTATAAGGAACTCTGAACTCTCTCCTGATAAAAATGTTTGAAGTTGCATGGCTTATCTAGTTATTGGGCTTACTTAGATCAGAAGCACGACTGAGATGAGCCTGCAGAGCATTTAGCATCAATTGCAAAGTCCAGGTGAAAACCTGAAGTTCCAATGCTGGCAAGTGGAAGTTGTAGGTAAAAGGTCCTTTACCCAGTCCCATCATAGATTCTTTGTCTATTGGTCAAGCCCTTGTTTGAGGCAGCACCATCTGTACCATAAAACTTTGCTGTGCTTGAGTGTTGAAGTGGAAATGGATCTTTTAGGGCATTCTAAAAATGGGCATATTTCATTGTTCCTGTCAGTACGTGATAAATGCTTCTAGAGAATGTCAATGTTTTATAGGTTGTTCCAGTACCAGAATGGCACACTTAATAAATTGCTGACTTCAAAGTACATCAGAAGTCTAATATTCAGAATGAGAATCTCTAGATTTCAATCTTTCTTTCTCTCTCTCGTTTCTTTTTTTCTTTGTTCGTTTGTTTTGTTTTTTAAGGTTACTAGGGACAATAGTAGAGTTGTAGAGTCAATCGGAGGCATACGCATGGTAGGGATACATTTTACTCTGTCAGGTTCTGACATGCATTCTTTTTGAAGGTAATTATTGATTTTCTGCCTCCACAAGAAGTGACTAAAAAAGAAAAAAACAACAACCTGAGAATATAAATCATGTCTTAATGAAAAAAAGAAACTCCCAGTGTTGCTCTTTTGAAAAATGTATACATGTTAAAATAGGAATGGGGAAGGAAATAATAATGCAAGTGCTTTTTACAGAAAGAAGTGTTGCTCTGAAATAACACTACACATTACTTAACTAGCTTGTGGAAGACTTGGACATGATCACGTGTGGCAAACCAAAGCTTCTTATGATGTCATTTTCTTTAGGTGGATGCTAAGTGATTGTACTTAACACGCTCCCATCCTTGCTGTGGGCGGTGGCTTTGGGAATGAAACAAAATGGCTAAGTATGGAGTGATAAAAATCCATATTTTGTTCTTTGACATAAGGACTTACAAATATGGCAGCCTTGCAGTGTTTTAAGATTAATTTTTTCTGTTCTTTACTGTGGGTTTTGTGTTCCATTCTCATCTCAGAAGCAGCTGTACTTGAAAATGAGCATGAAAAATGGAACAAGAAATCAAAGTTTTGACCCTGTGGATTTGTATGTTTGGGGCAGCAGCATTTTTACATTACTGGTAACATTTTTTATAACATAGATTATATTGTCTGCTTTTTCTTACCTCCATCCAAAAATGTAACCAAAAATATAGAAGATTCAGTTGGAAAATTTATTCCCCTGCACAAGAGAAGAGCACTTGAGTACTGGGTTTTTTTGCCAGTAGCCATCAAGGACAATATGGTTATACAATATGATGAGATGTTTGCTTTCTCTTGGAATATAATTTAGATTCTTGGTAACCAAGAAGGAAAAGAACTAGGAGCGAGTAGAAAGTTGAAATCAGAAGGAAGTTGAGAAATTGAGATGGAGCATGGAATGCAGATGGAGGAAAGGTATATGAGGGAGGCAGAATAGGTGGGAGGAAGAAATTAGTAAGAAATAAAAAATAGAATCAGCAGGAAAAAAACCTGAAATGCAAAGACAAGGAAAAGGTAGGGTGGAAAAACTCCGGATGGTACGGAAAATGAAATGCCTTCTTATTCTTTAAGGCTTCCCTTTCAGGTCAGGATAGAAGCAGCCCAGCAGGAAACAGAAGAAGTTTGTGCCTTCTCAGATTTCTCTGAGGAGTTCCCACGCTATTTTGGCAACCTTTTAAAACACTAAATTTACTTTAAAATATTTCCCTGCCCCTTACTCCCAAAGAAAATGTCAGCTGAGTTTTAAAAAAAAAGTCTCATCCCAAGCTGCTGGTAGTCAGGAAGTGTAAAAGTTACAGGGATGACTCATATCACGTACATCAGCCATACTGAAACAGAAGATAGGAATAGCAAAATAGGAAGATTTTGTGTTGTGGTTTATTTGAAGTGCTTTAAATCTGTAGTTTATAAAACAGCAGGTGGGAATAGGTGTCTAGAAATAACTAGTGAATGGATAAATGCCAAGGGATTCGCCTCCCCCTCCCCCCCCCCAATAATATATTGTTTCAAGGATAAAATACACCTATTTTGATACAGAGGTCCATAAACCCCACCCATTAAAAGTTCCAAACCTCAAACCATTAAAAACCATTAAAAGTTCCAAACCTCAAACCATTAAAAACTTAAATCAGCTTCCACCTCTCTCCTGGACATTGAAAGTTTTTCTTCTCCAGGCAAATACTAAACGGCTTGCCTACCACAGGGCAATTTTTTTTTCTCATACAAATGCACACAACAGTAGTATTTATACCACTTTTTTCCTAAGAAAGAATTGCAGATCTAGTTTTTGGGGCAGGTCCTAGAAAAACAGGCATTGGCCAGTGAAAGTGCAGGCAGAGTTCTGAGAGTGACGCTGAACCACAGGAAAATAGCTTCTGAAGCGACACTAAGGCTATCCACCTCAGCTGCTCAGATTAAATACCATTATTTACTGGTTCTTTTTACAGATAAAAGGCAGTCCCAGGGTAGTAATTCAACCAACAGGAGTAATACCAACTTAGGACAGAATTTTCCAGCCTGGTCCTATGCCACTTCCTTTATGCTATGGTACAGATGAAGTCAGTGAATTACTGAATTCACATTTACACTCTGTCCATCACTATTCTGAAATAAGTGCTCCTTTCAAGCAAGGAGGGCTAGCACATTCACTGTGTCTTACATTTGCTTGTGTCCAACCCTACCTATTTTGTGAATCCCCAAATGAAAATAACCACAGAATAATTTACACTGGAAGGAACATGTTGAACACGTTCAGTTGAATTGTCCACATTGTAAATAAAGCCATTAACAGTCTTGGCTGTTGTATTGATCCCTGAGGCATGCCACTAGAAATCAGCTGCCAACTGGACTTTGTACTGCTGATCATCACCCTTTGAGCTCAGGGGTCCAGCCAAATTTCTACCCACCATATTGTCCACTTATTCAGTCCAGATCACACCAATTTGGCAGCAAGAATACTGCAGGAAGCAACGTCAAAGGCCTCACTAAAATCAAGGTATACACCACCCACTGCTCTCCCTTTCATCGTGCAGCCAGTGATCTTGTCACAGAGAGCAGGCAGGCTGGTCATGCACGATAACAAAATATTTCTTCTTCAAACAATGTTTGCTTCCTTTCTTCTTCTGGGCTGTAAACAGAAACCCATGCAAATCCCAGATGTAAATATGCCCAGTAAATGTGCACGCAATGCAATATTACAGGCATATATTTCTGTAACACCCAAAGTGTCAAATCCAAAGCTGGGGTGCTATTACAGAGAGATGACAGAATACTGTCTTCGCTCAAAGAGAATTTACAGTCAAGGATCAAACCTTAACATAAATGTCTCGTGATTTCCTGTTACCAGTGTAATACTATTTCTCTTGGGAAGGATTGCGCAAAATATTGCTTGCTAACAAAAGGTAGTTGTTTGACTCAGCTTAAGATTTTGTTTGTCGAAGTATTCACAAAGCTAATAACCTTAGAAAGAATTATCAAAAGCTACATTTACACTATACATTACAATCAAGGGTATAGCGTTACAGATTTTCGCATACCTATGCAGTAAACATTGTTAGGCAACAGAAACTTGTAGTTGAGGGACTAGTGCTTATGCTTCAGCTGGAGATGCTTGCCCAAACTTTCCAAAACACAGTCTTCAACAGCAATCTTTCACATCTACAAGCAGTGTTTTAGAGAAGAACAGATTGTTTATCTGCATGAGAGATGTATTCTGTCCTCTAATGAACACAATCATTACCATTACTAATCAAGGATGATCTCCAGGGTACAGGTAGTGATCTCTTTCTGCATAGGTTTTTGTTGGCTCCGTTGTCTTGTAGCAGCTACATGAGCCACTAGAAATCCGTCATAGTTGGAAAATTCATTGTAAGATAATAATAATTTTAAAAGCTACTTCCTTCTTTCTCTCCCAGCTCAGTCAGAGAGCATCCAAAATATAGCATACCCTGTAGAGAAAATTAGATAAATTGTTTTCAGTTTGCTTGTCCCTATAAATAATCTTTGACCTCAAAAATGGAAGTGAACATGAAAATCTTTCTGGAACTTCATGGATACTAAAGTACTGCAAAGAAATTTTGTGCCTAGTTTCAGCAGAAATGTTTCTTGGTCTGTTTTGTCTAGCATTTTCTTTATTCACACAAGTTTCACTAAGTTACAGTTAAATAACTTTCAACTGTATCTGATTCTACCTTAAAAGTTTCAAACCATTTCTGTTGCCAGAGTTCGAGAGATGCATTACATAGGTTATCTGCCAGGAGGGACTGACAGTAATCTGAATCCATTCAAAAGTTCTGACTCATCTATGCAAAAGCAACAATAGGCCAAACTCCAGCACGTTCTTAAAACTGAGATATTCAGTATACCTGGTGCATCCCTGCTCTCTGTCAGCCTGGACAGGTGAGGCATAGCTCTGGCCTCCATGTAATATAACTGCCCACCAGCGGAAGTTTAGTTTTAAACCTTTATTGGAGGTGGGAGCAGGTGATGTGTCTCAGCTGCAGCCAGAGGAATGGTAGACAGGCCCTACCTGGAGCTCAGGCTCCTCCAACGTTCAAGACAAACATGGCAGTGATATTGCACACAACTTCCCAGCTTCCTCCTGGAGGAGGCAATGTCACTGGACTGCTTGCAGACCCAAATGCAGAGCTTTGCCAAACAGAGGCAACTTAATTAGGCAACCACTCAAGGGGGACTCTGCACTGGTTTGAGTGGGAACTGGGCTGAAGCCTTTTGAGTTTTCAGAAAGATTAAAGGACAAGTGACTGCACTATGATAGGGGAGTAGCAACAGATCAGGCAATTAATTTTCCTTCTAAAGCTTTGGAAATTCAGTTTGCAAAATCATAGTCTAGAAGCACACATCAAGTAAGTTTGGTTCTTTTATAGACACAACTGAAGTAGCAGGACAGACTGAATCAGGACTCCTGGATTATAGCTGAAATAAAGTGCTTATAAGCCTGCCGCAATAGAGGGTGTCATGGTTTAAGCCCAGCCAGCAACGAAGGACCATGCAGCCACTCACTCACTCCTTCCCCCTAAGTGGGATGAGGAGGAGAAAATATAATGAAAGGCTCATGGGTCGGGAAAAGGACAGGGAGGACCAATTATGGTAATGGGGTAAACGCACTTGGGAAAAAAAAAATTGTTATCAATCAAATCAGAGTAGGATAATGAGAAGTAAACCCAAATCTTAAAAACACCTTCCCCCTACCTCTCCCTTGTTCCCCAGCTCAGCTCTGCTCCCAATTTCTCTACCTCCTCACCTCTAGTGGTGCAGGGGGCTGGGGAATGGCTGGTTCATCACACATTGTTTCTGCAGCTACTTCCTCAGTAGGAGGACTCCTCACACACTTCCCCTCCTTCAGTGTGGGGTCCCTCCCATGTGAAGCAGTCCTCTGTTAATTTCTTCAACGTAAGTGTTTTGCACAGGCTGCAGCTCTTCATGAGCTGCTCCACTGTGGGTCCCTTCTCCGGGGTGTCAGTCTTCAGGAACAGATTGCTCCAGCACAAGCTTCTCATAGAGTCATGACTGTCTTCATGTTCAGCCACCTACTCCAGTGTGAGGTCCTCCACGGGCTGCAGGTGGATATCTGCTCCACTGCTAACCTCCATGGGCTGCAGGGGGACAACCTGCCTTCACCCCAGGCTGCAGGGGAATCTCTGCTCTGGCACCTGTAACACCTTCTCCCCCTCCTTCCTCACTGATCTTGATGTCTGCATAGGTGCTTCTCTTGCATTCCACTCCCCTCTCCATTGCTGGTTCCCCAGCAGTTTTGTTTTCTATTCTCCTTGAAATATGTCATTGCAGAGGGGCTATCACTGTCACCGATGGGCTCAGGCTTGACCAGAGGTGGGTCCTACTTGGAGCCGGGGAGGCTTCTGGGAGCTTCTCACAGAAGCCACCCCTGTAACCCTTCAACTGCTACCAAAATCCCACCACACAAACCAAATAGAGAGGGGAATATGAAAGATTATTCACTTCCAGCAAAGGCTAGAAACAAAACACTGCAAGAACAGTGCAGATGATTAGGTAAGGGTTTGTCATGTAATGCTGCCTTATGTAAAAGTGCCCTCCTCTGTTCTCCAGCATCAACAGGAAACAGTTGTGTGTCCTTCAGCATGTCTTGAATACATTTTTATAGTACTATCCTGTGTTTGTGCTTTTAAATTTAAATCATATGCAAAGCTGAGTGCTCTACAATGATTAGGGGAATTTTCTTTTGAGATTGTAGGTTCACTTCATTCCAGAACAGGAAGCTGTTTTTATTTACTTGCTTAATACAGCATCAGCATGATGAGCAGGATAGCTTTCTAGCTGCAAATGAAGAGGTTCAGAGACTAGCACTTTCCCCCAGTGGATGTTATGGCTCATATAACAAACAGACCTGAATGGAGATGCTGGAGATGTTTCAGACCTAAAAACTGTAAAGCTGTGTGTTAACTCAGATGAGTCTTGTATTTTATTACTACAGATAAAACATACAATTTAATTAAATGGGCACCTATAAAATGTAAGGTTCGGCTAACTCTCAGATTTATTTTAACAGAGCCTACACATGTAACTAATGGTAATGTTATGTAAAGAATGAATACCTTTTCAAGTCATAAAACACCTTGGAGCTATGTTGTTTTCTCAATTTATAACAGCTCCAATTTTGAGCTCAGTTTCTGCTCACATCATCACTTAACCCTTCATCTTCTATGCTTGTCCTCACTCATCTATACAGTTTACATTAGACACTATAATAGATCCATTGCCATAGCTGTTTTCTGTATCATAAATGTGAGTAAATTTCAACCTGTATGCATTCAAACCCTAGGCTGAATTTTAAATAGGGGAGATACAATATTTAAAAGAATGCATATCCCGTGTTACAGTCAGGACATCAAGAGCAGCAGAGCTGATGAAAGTAAATTTGGGTATGCTCTTTACCTGGGTGCATATTTGAAAGTCAAAGGAATTGAGTCACAGCATGTTATTTTCTTATGTGTAACCAGATGCCTCAAGGATTCATCTTTTACTTTGGTACTCGATGAATTTTTATTTTATTTTGATCAACAAGCCTGACTAGGATGCTTTTCATCCTGATGCTGATGTGATTTATAACTTCTGTTGTCAAAATAAAATCTAAAGCATTGCTTCTGTGCAAACATAAATTCATATCCACTTAGCAAGGTCAAGAGACCTGATCTTCAGCCAGGATAAATAAAAGAAAATTAAAATGCTACAGCTGTTCTGACTTAAATCAACTGGTGAGCCATCCAAGACCTCCTTATACCACATACCTATAGTATTAGGTACATTTAAAGGACCTTTCCTGAAAACAAGAATTTTAGGCTTCCTTTCTCCAAGACGCTGCTTTTCTTTGCTAAGACGGCCTTAGATTATCCCCTTTTCACATGCTCATTCTTTGGCCGTTTCTCCTCAGGAGTAAGATAGATATTTCAATTTCTATAAATAGTATTGGAGCGGGTTTTTTGAGAAAACTACAGTTAGCCCAAAGTCTCCCAGATTCAGCTGGTCATACTAAGCACTACATTTTCTGTAAAACAGGAACAAACCAAGAGCAACTCTACTCCTTGAGGCAGTAAGTAGTACATTGGATGACAAGAGCAGTTTATGCTGTACAACCTGTTGTCTGATTTAGCATTCTTCCTTAGCATATTCAGCAGGCAGCATCTCTGAAGCATACCTTTCTTCCTTTGCTCCTCTTATCAGTGCTTCTTCCCTCAAGCCTGGCAGGTTTGCAGAAACTCTCAGCACGCAGATGATCAGCTAAGAGCTACAAGTGGCAAGAGCAACGGAAACAGAAAGTCCAGGTAGCACAGTACAGAAACACCAGGCTTGGGGGGAGGAGAGGGAGAGCAAGGACAAGTCAGAGAACATGGTGTCCTGTCACTCTAGCATTTGGGGTACTAATATTCCCCCTCCTGCAGCTTTCTTGTTCAGGATCAGGTCGAGCAACACCTCACACATCATTACAGAGCACAAGCATAACACCAGGGACCTTAGTGTCCAGAGGAGAGCTCAGCACTGGGTCTTCACATTCCCTTCAGAGAACTTTCTGCTTGCCAAGCATGTGCATGGTATGAGTCCTCTCCTGCACTGCTTTGAGCTCATGCCCAGAGAGTTGGTGTTATCCTCACACTCCTGCCTTCTTAATTAGCTCTCTTTTAGAGAAGTTATTCTTACATATGATGAGGTTGTCTGAAGCCATGTCTCTCCCTTTGTGTCGTGCAGAGGTGAGCCATAGTAGGGACCTAAGACAGCTGTGGAACTTGCCTTTTGTCCAGATTTATTAACTGTAATTACAACAAGATCCATTCCTTTGGCTTTTATACGTTCATTTCTTGCTGGTTTATAACACCTTTTGTCAACAGCATAATGCTGATTGACTCAAAGGACAGGTCATCAAATATCTTTCTCATCTGCAGCCCCACAGATTTCTAGTTAATGAACATATCTAAGTTAATCAGAAATAGACTTAATAGAGTTTCCATAATAAAATAGATATTACTGCATTAATGGAAACATTTTAATTGGCATTTGACATATGCTAGAAGAAATGCATTCTGAGGCTATATTGACTGCATTAATTTTTCTATCCTGTAAAAAGACCAGTTATCAAATTATCTCCCTTGTGACAGCAATAAAATCCGGATCTTTCAATGTGGGAATACATCATTCCTTTACTGTTACCCTGAAGGCACATAAAAAAAAAATCTTTCCCCAGTCAAAATCATTGGTCAATTTTGAAAGTCATGTCTAGAACCATAAAGAAATTTTAAAAGTCCAAACTTCTGCTGCAAGCTGAATAAAGTCTCATGAAAATTTCCACTGAGTTTTGTTAGTGAAAAGAAAATGTAAAGATGAAACCTTATTTCTATCAGTGCTTTATAATATTTTTAATTTCAAACTTGTGAGAACAGCTTTTATTGATTTATCTTCCCTCTAATGTGTCTCCAAACCAACCATGCACATACACACAGAGGCTTAGGGAAACAATTGTAGTATTGGATAAAATCAGTGTTTTCCTTGCCCTCTGCTTCCCATTCCTCACCAGGCCCTCCCTATCTGCCACTTTCCTACCAGTGGGTGATGGGGGAATTAAAAAGAATTGGAGTGAAGGGCAGATAGATTTTTCCACCTGAATCGAAACCAATTTGTTAGAATGATCCCAAAGGAGTAAAGAAATCCATGTGAAAAGCAATCTTTTCTCCTTCAATGTTTCACGTGGAGAAACAGCACTTTCAGCCAGTTCAGACCTAAGACATTTGCATGTGTCTACTTACAAATAGACTTAACCTTTGGTCTCCTGGTGCTGCCTGCTCTCCAGAGCTTCAGGTTTAGGTTAGAGAGGTAGTAAGGCACAATACCTAGGAACAGGTAGCACCTGCAATGATTATAACTATTCAGTGAAAAGGAACATTTTATGCTGCATTTAAATGGAAGAGCAGAATTTTTACTCCTAAATTTTGCTTAGGCTTTTGTTTGAATGTCGAGAAATTATTAATTTTTACCACAATTTCAATCTGCAGTTTGAAAATTAAAGACACACTTGTTTTCATGGGACCAGAGAAGGCTAACACTGAAGTCTTCTCCAAATCTGCATGCTGCTAGAATAGAGGCAAACTTGCTCTTGCCTGTGGTGTGTCTGGTGTACACAGTCTGTGTCCATCCTTACTGATGGGACACCTAACTAACATTTTTAGCTTATTTTGCAAAGAACAGACTAAATCCTCTTTCCTTCTGGACAGACCTTAATCAGCATGAGAGTGACTATGTGTATTCTGAAAGCTCTAGCAAAGTTCACAAAATTCAGCATTAAAATGCCTTCTCAGTGCTTATATCCTAGTTGCAACAGCTCTGTGTTCGCATGACTTTTTGTTTGGTTGGTTTTTCTTTTTCCTATTGTCTTCTTCCTCATTTCTCTTACATGCAGAATGGCAACTAGGATGCTGCCTGAAGGCAATCATTTTCAACAAGATTTCCTTTGAGTCAAACATTACAAGAAACCCTGATGAGATCATCCTCAAAGAATTGCATCTCTCTCTGCTATCCCTTTCAGATATACATTAGGCACTTTTAATAAACATTTGCATGAAGAGGCAGATCGTGAGTCTGGTATTGTAAAACCATATACTGAAAATGTCTGAGGATCTAAGGGTTTTCTAGCAACATCTCTTCCATTTGGTCCATAATAGACATGGGGAAAACCTAGGTTTCTTTTCAGTTGGATAGCGAGAAAAGCAAAATGCTGCATGCACATGTAATTCAGATAAAATGTAAGATCCTTAGATCTTTGCTTTAGAGGAATTAAAACCTTCCACAGTACATTTAATTTCATTCAAAACATGCCACTTGACTGTGTTTGAATCCCTAGACAGCCAGAGATGGTACCACTGACTCTGTATTACCCAGAAGCACAGGGTTAGAGCATTCAAAGGGAAATTTGAGGCACTGGAGAGAAAAGCAACACTACTATTCCCCTCAGGTCTGTGAATTTAGTTCCTCAGTTTTCCATTTCTATCCCTCTCTCCTCCTGCCTGCCCTGAGCAAACTATTTTGATTTGGCTGTAACATGCAGCTCATTTGGGATAACAAAAACCAGGTATTTCGCCACATTTATTCTTCATTGTAGAACATTCAGCATCTTGTGGAGAGCAGTGTGCCAAGAGGGGCCTCCTTGTTGGACTCAGCATAGAAGTAAAAATACTAGATGCCTTGACTTTATAGCCACAGATCAGCTTACAGATCAGGAGACAGCAGATGCAGCATATGCCTCAGTTTGTGTTCTCGTTACTGGCTAGAATAAATTTTATAAAAAGAGAGCATGGTGGCTGTGCAGCAACCCGCCTGCCAGCCAGTGCAAATGGGCTGATTTATCCAGGCTGGGATTCTCACCAGGGGAAAGAAACAGCACAAATTTATGCATGTTGGAAGAATGTTGATCCCCTGCCCGGGGCGAGCATAAGGGCTCACGTAGCAAAATTCATCTGCTTTCACGTGAACTGTACACTTTTAAGGAGGTTTGAGATTTTTTTTGTGGCTGGACTCTGATTCGGACCAGAGTTTTCCCCCAGGGACTGGGTGCAGTCTTTCTGGGAACAATCTGCACAGGAAGGGCAAATGCTCTCTGCAGGGTTGTTGGGCAGCTCCACTTTCACTGTTTCTGAATGTCCCTTCTCCAGATCACTCCTGCCTGCCCTACCTCATTCCTGCTTGCCATCTGGGCCCAATAGATGACAGATGTGGCAGCTCCAGGTTTCTCCCTGGCAACCTGGGTCTCCCCTCCATCCCAGTGTGGCACTGGCAGAGATGGCCAACCTGCTTGGAGGTATGGGACCTCAACAGCCTCCCTGAGGGAGCTTCGCTGGGGCGCATCTGGTGCTTCCTGGAGGCTGTGTGACAGGCACCCAGAGCACTCAAGCCAACATAGCCCTCAACAATTTAATAGAACAACAAAGATGGTATCAAAATTATCTTTCTAAATCCATCATTTCCCGCTTTCCACTCCTTGGATGCATATCTAAGTATACATCGCACTACTAGTAATAGCAAAGTGATTAGTATCTGCCCATCAATATCAGCAACACACCTGCATCTAACAGCACTTGCCTTTTTTCTATGAGACATCTTAAATGATTACATGCCTAGAATGCTTTACTAAGTAAATCTATTAAAAAATGTCCTGGCTACAGTTTTCTAGACAAGACACACTAATCTTCTATTATTTTTCATGGAAAATATATGACATACCTAGTCTGAAAACCCAAAGCCCTGTGGCTATGCTACAAGGCAGCAGTTTTGAACTTCAGTGGAGAGCTGACAGTAAATAGAAAGTTACTGATAAGGCCTGAGAAGCAGCCACAATGTTGTAAAGGCAGGATTCAATTCCTGAAAACAAATTTTTAAGTAGAAAAGTCAACTTTGCATCTGCTAACTAGCATAGAATTTTCTAGAAGTTTTTCTTAGGTTGAGAATTAAAAAGTACGTAAGAATAAAAGTCAACAGTCATCTTTTCCTTAATTTCATACCAGTGCATTTATATAAATGACTGAGTCATTCCTTCCTCTTGTAGGCAGTATGAAATTCATTAATTTACTCTTCTCATTGAACCATATAATGGTTTGGGTTGGAAGGGACCTTTTAAGCATCATCTAGTTAGACTCCCCCCGTACCATGGCAGGGACACCTTCCACTAGAACAGGTTGCCCAAAACTCTGTCCAAACTGACCTTGAACACTTCCAGGAAGGGGTCATCCACAACATCTCTGGGCAACCTGTTCCAGCACCTCACCACCCTCGTTGATAAACATCCAGTCCTTCTATCTGATTTGAAGCAACCCTCTTGTATTTGAAAGCTGTTATCCCTTATTCTGTCAAAAAATCTCGCTCCATCTTTCTTATAGGCCCCCTTTAACTACTGAAAGGCCACAATAAGGTCTACCCTGGAGCCATCTCTTCTCCAGCCTGAACAACCCCAACTCTCTCAGCCTTTCTTACTAGAAGTGTTCCATCCCTCTGACCATTTTCATGGCCCTCTTCTGGACCAGCTCCAAGAAGTTAATGCCTTTCTTGTGCTGGGTGCCTCAGCATTGCAGTAGAGTTTCACAAGAGTGGAATAGGCAGGGAGAATCACCTCCCTTGACCTGCTGGCCACACTTCTTTACATTCAGTTTTTTCAGCTCCTAGTTATGTGACAACAGTGCAAGAACATCACTTTTCTCTTTATCATCTCACATGGTGCTGAACAAGTGTCCACAGCAAACTAAAACCAGAAGTTTTAGGGCTGTTTTTCTTTTGCTTGCAAGCTTCTTCTAGAATCCTCCATTGACCCTTTTAAAGATTTCTAAGTTTTACAAAAACAAAACTGAGGATATTAAATCTTTAACTAGGCTACTTCTAGAAAAATGCCAATGTTATTTTTACAGCATTCATGGCAAACACTTGGTGCATCTCAGCAGACAAGTGCATAGGGACTATCACATCCAAAAGCTTATTTGGGCCCCTGGAAAATATTTTCCCAAAAGATGTTAAGGCAGTTTTGGGCTCCAATGGTTAAAACAGACTTAATAATGTCATAAATCCCTTGAGGCAAATGATGCTGGCCACAGAGCAAGGACAGTGACTGCTAACAATACAGAACACAAAAATTAACATTTCCTTTTTTTTCCTGAATATATTGTGAAATATTAGAAAATTCTTACTCAGAAGATTGAAGATAATGTAGTGCCTATGGGCTATAATCAGAGCCTCATAGTAATCAGGGTGTTTATTAAGATGTGGTAAGGAAACCATCCTCAAGCCCATGAAGACAAATACCCATGTATATATAATACAAAATAGGAATGTTATCACCTGATAAATTGTAAGAAAAAAAACCAAACAAGTGCATGTTGAAGACTGCTTTAAAAGTCTGCTTTTAGTAGTTTTAAAGTCTACTGCTTTAAAACTCATTGGATTTAATGCATTACTGAAATAACTTTATTAAGATCAATTGAGTCATATCATGAATGGAGTGGTTAATTGAACAGAAATTATGAGGAAAAATTAGGTGTCTCTGTTTTTTTAACAAAAGGGAAAAGCAAGCTATCCTAAGTAAAGAATGAACAGAATAAAGAGTTTAATAGTGGGAAAAGCTTATTCTTTCTTTTGTACTGAGTGAATAAGAAAACGTTAATTCTGGGAACTAGTTACAATACAACCTGCTTGCTTAAGCTTCACAAACCCTGTGTCCACAGGATCCCTGATGAGCTCTCATTAGGCACCTTCTCCACTCCGGTGTTTTCCATGAGCAAAGGAAGACAGAGGTGGTTGCTTGGAATCTAGCTGCACTGAAGCTACTCTGCTAGAAACCACCCTCCTATTGTAAAAGGTTACAATCTGTAATGAAACATTATAGTAATGCGATCACAAGTTATTGATCATGAGTTACATCACAATAATACTATGCCCGACATTTGAAGGCTTAGGTCCTGACCTGAGAAAATTCAGTAAAAGTAAAGTGGAAGAGGCAGGAGCTGAGCAGCTATTTGGCCTCACTTCCGTTTCTTAAAGCAAAACCAAACAGCTTTGTAAATGTTGGAAAGATGCAGCCTAAAAAAGCTATTGTATGACTCATCATTGTATGATGCGCATCACAAGTGTGAATAATTTCTTATTAAGCAGTGAGAAATCAGAGTAATGCTAGCAAGAATCCAACAGCTGCACCAAGCATAAATTTTCTGTACCTCGTACAGCATACAATTCAGCAGAACAAACAAATTCTGAGGTATACGGTCCTTAAACCTGTTATGCCTCAACCCATCTGCTAGAGCATGAGCACACATGGGAGCCTGAGGTATTTTTCTTCTTCCTTCAGTAAGCAGTTACTCATATAGACGGTGGGACACATGGTAGGTAGGAGGCTCTTCTGAGCTGTTTCATCCCTGTCCTACACAGACAGAGTACACACAAGCCAGAGATTACAGTGAGCCCTGTGCTGATCCAAGTCTGAAGCATTACGAATATAAGGGCAAGCTGAGAGAATCATGTTGCACAGGTGGTAGTATCATTCCAACAGACCTCCACTCTTCAATTCCTAAACTATTAGTATTAAAAATTTATAAGTGTGTAACAAATGAAATTATTATTTGCAAAGTCTTTTTTCCAGTTAAGCAATTTAATACATGAGTGAATTAGCAAACAGAAGGAAACAGAAAATAAATTAGAACATCATACTTGTATTTACATTAAGTGGTCACTTGTATTAATGTTTATAGCTGGTTTATCTAAGGGCAACATCTTATGATTCATTATTCATCAATATAAATGAACTTTTTGTCCTTTAATTTTGATAAAGGGTTTTGCCCACAATGTAACTTGAGTACAATTTTTGAAGGATGTTTTGAAAATGTCAAGGAGCTGAAACAGACCACTGACAAGGAAAGAGCATGTTAAGGAGAAGATGTATCATTATGTTTGTAAATAAAACCCACACAGTTAAATTCAGATAGAAGTGTCATGGATTAACCCCAACCAGTAACTAAGCACCACACAGCCACTTTCTCAGTCCTCCTCCCACCTGATGGGATGGGGAGAAGAATCAGGAAAATAAAGTGGAACTCCTGGGTTGAGATATGAATAGTTTAACAATTGAATAAAATATAATAATAAATAATAATAACAACAATAATGAAAAGGGACAAAACAAAAAGAGAGAAATAAAACTCAATAAAAGACAAGTGATGCACAATGCAATTGCTCACCACCCACTGGCTCATGCCCAAGCAGTGATCCACTCCTCCCAGGCAACTCCCCCCCGTTTACATACTGAGCATGACGTCCTATGGTATGGAATATCCCTCTAGCTAGTTCAAGTCTGTTCATGCTACCTCCCAGCTTCATGTGCACCTGCTCTCTGGCAGAACATGGGAAACTGAAAAGTCCTTGGCTGAGGATAAGCACTACTTAACAAAAACAAAAACAGCAGTTTTGTCAGCATTATTCTTATACTAAATCCAAAACACAGCACTGTACCAGCTACTAGGAAGAAAATTAACTCTGTCCATCTGAAACTAGGATGAGAAGTTATTTTATGTACTGGCATTTAATCAGCTATAAAGGTAGTCCTTACTTGCACTTCCTGAAATGCGTACTCCAGTAGACACTCTCAGAAGATACCTGACAACCACTGGCAGATCTGGATGTGTTAAGAGACTGTAGTAGTGGCGCAGGCTTGGTAGAAAAGGTGGATGCTGCTACTACCCTTTGGTATATAAAATATCAAAACTCCCATCTGCTAGGGCCTGTTTACTTCAAGAAAATGGTCTGATCGCCAGGATAATGGCTGTCATCCATGGGAGAAAAGAAAAAGAAACCTCCCTCCATGGGGATTTTCAAGACCTGCCTGCAGAAAGCCCTGAGCAGCCTGCCCTGATCCCAGAGTTGGTCCTACTTTAGGCAGGAGGTTGAACCACAGACCTCCTGGAAGCCCTTCCCACTCAAAAGATTCCATAAAAAAAAAAAAAAGCATAGGAACAAGGAGCCATAATCCCTATCTCTTTTGCTGGAATTGTGAAAGATCTGAGAAAACAAGTAATAGAACTACCTATATGTCCAAAATAGCCACCACACAGAAAATGAGGAGGTCCCATCAGTGGACACGGCCAAAGACATTCCACACTCAGTGTTTAAAACTTGCAACAGAATCCACAGAAATCTTTTATTGAGTGATGTTTTAAAGCAGAAAACAGTCCTTGATCTATTTTTGGCAAAGAAACAAAGAAAACTACTATTAAACAAAGGTATTGGACTCAGGATCCTAACTGAAGGAAGACATGGAGCTACAAGTAAACTCCAGAGCCCTAAAGAGGCAAAATTTGTGATATGTCCTTATCCTTATTTTCTTTAAGATTACATTTAAACAGAATACAGACTGAGGAGCTGTATAGTTTTGGATCCCTTCTGTGGCACCCAGGTCTTCCTCTTGCAACTCATCAGAAGCCAGCACATACCACTACTCCACTCAGACCAAGTGCCTAGAAATTCACTGTGGCAGTAGGCAAATTGTGAGGACACTGCAGTCTCACTCTTCGACAACAAAACAAAGATAGGGGTTTTTTTAAAGCTGTGTTCCTTCCTCTCACTTGCAAAATTCAGTTTTTCAGGCAAACCAGCATTCCTGTCTATGCTGCACAGGTAAATAGGAATAGGAGCTTTATAATACCAATTTTAGGTTGCATAAAATAGCTTTTAGGTAGCTAAATTACATTCTGAAGTGCTAAACATTGCAATGTTTTTCTTATACGGAGGCTGTTTAATTGGACTCCCTGTACTTCAGTAGCCTAGCTCTGGAGTCAGAGGTGACTGCTGTTAGAACATGAGAAGGTAAAGCAGTTTTTCTATACTATATATAGTACCTCAGTGAACTTTTGGATGGAATGAGATATAAAAAGACCTATTTAACTGAACTCATATGATGTCTGATACCTGAAGCTAGAGAAATTCAGGCAAAAAAGTACATCTCACTAGATGAAGGGTATTTATTCTCTATCCAAGCAGATCTGTAAATCAACATTAAATGCTTAGAAGATATGTTCAGGAAGAAGGTAAGGGTTTGACGAAAAAAACACATTTGGTAAAGTTAAAGACTGAGCTCTGCAAGATGGCAAATTAGTCAAGTCGTGCCTTCCAGGGCATTAGTCACTTTGCTAGCAGCAGTGTTACCACCACCAGGCCACTACCATTAAAATCTGCATGAAACAGAACTTCAACTAGAAACTAATAATCAGGCCTTTTCCTCACAGACTGATCTGTTTTTCAAAACCTAATCCACGAAACACATAGATCAAATCCCCTCTTGTTTGATCCTTTCTATAGCCTCTTTTCCTCATTAGGGGTCCATTCCATTCACTCTGTGAACATCTCCAAATAGATCTCTTAGCCAAGGAGTACAAATATCCCTCCTCTACTCTTTTTGTCTTCTTTTTTATGGGGCTGTGTGCTGGCTTTTTAATTGAGATCCAGGCTCCCTGCAGACTGCCACCTTGTTCCATAAATGTTTTTCTGGGCAGCCTCTCATTATTCACAGCTTTGGGTACATTAGTGGATATTTAGCCACAAACATGAACTTCAACAACTGTTGTATGGATTCTGTGTCTCTAAAACGGTCTTTAAGCATCTTTTGGCACTTTTTTGTGCTCCTTGTGTGCTAAGATTAAATTCTGACTTTAGGAAAGAATTCTGTCCTTGCCTGCCCTGTTGTAGAGAATTTTGATTGTGTCTTGGTATTTTTTTTAAATAATCACTGTGTAAGTACCAATGATATAAAATTTATCAGTCCTGCTTTGACCCAGCGTAAGACCATTGCTCTCTAAAAGCTCTTCTATGCTAGGACAAGACATTATGACAGTAAGAAAAATTCTTGAAAATTATATGCTTCTGTTTCCTAATGTAAAAATTGGAGATACTTGGTACAGAGTTTCATATTCTGTTACAAAAGCCAGTCTGCAATGTTTCATTTCATTCTTTTACATTCCAAATTCCTTCAAGAGCACTTCTTGCCATCCAATTTTTTTCTGAATATTGAAGAGCTGTAATTCCAACTCAGAGGCTACGCTTCAAGTTTCCTAGTTCATGTTGCGTAAGGTAAAAGTTGGAGACTTCATGCACATGCTTTGGTTAAATCTGCTAATGTTATAGGTCCTAGGCAATATGCAATTTTAGGATAAAAGTTCACAGTGGAAATTTCTTAGAATTTAGATATATGTATATATTTTCTTCCATAGTGTAGTGGACTGAGGTGGCCTCAAGTCTTCCCATCTCCACCATCAATTCCTGTTTAGGCATCATGGTTTATCACCATCTCAGATATACCTATGCAATACGAGATAATGTTGTAATCCTGATAAACACCACAATCCACTTTTTACAGAAAAAAAGCCTTGCCTGATGCTGGTCTGCAACCAGTTGCAATGGCGTGCCTGAAAGAGCAGTGAGCTTCCAGGGAGCACACAGGGCAAGGGAGGAATTAAGCCTCTTAAAACTGCTTTGCCTCTAGAGAAAATACAGTTTTAAAAGATGTGATTCAGTCTGAATACCTCACATATGGTGTCTCCAATACTATGATTCAGCTGAAAACATTTAAAGTAGGAAGGTAAAATTAGAGTTTAGAAGTGTCCAGTTCAATAGCACTGTTTACAGTAGATGCAAGCCACCTCCTTCATCCCCACTTCTGGATGCCAGTATAGCTGCTGATTTAGCAAAGTAATTAAACCATGCCTAATTTTAAGCATGTGAGGAGTCCCATTGGGTTCAAAGAGATTATTCATATGCTTAAGTACATTGCTGAATCAGTGCTGAAATGAAAATAGTTACATAATTACAGGATTATATGAACATAGAGTTGCAAATGTGATGTTTAAAAGAGAAAGGCTAATTTACAGGATGATAGGAACATTTAATTGCAGTTTAGAGGTGGAAGGAAATCCACAACCATAAATGATGATACAAAACACAGCATGTCTTTTACAATCACTGTGGCATCTTTAACTTGGAAAGCTTAAACTGAGAACCCAAGCAGGTGTAGGAATAGCACAGTGCTGCAAACAAATTTTCACATACAGCCTTTGTATATTCTGTTCTGTACCTGTATGCTTCTCTATAAAAATACCTGCTTTTCAACATTCTTGGGTTTTTGTGTAACCCAGGACCAGTTTCACTGCACTGTAATATACAGGTCATAACTGCATTATTTAAAAAACCATTCCATTATCCCAGCAATAGAAGTAGAAATCTCTATGAGACTACTGGGCTATATTGACCTTTTTTATTCATTTCCTTTTAAAAAAATCATCTATAGATGATTAAACCCAGCATCTATGCCCTTACTCACAGTTTTTAGGGACTTATTATCTGGAGTAGGATCCAGAGCTAAGCACTACATCTATCAACAGTAGAAGATGGCCCTGCCTTGCAAGCAATGTTGCAATGGTGGGTGACGTGGGTGCCCCCCACTGCCCACAACACCCTTCCCTAATGGGTTTCCAGTTTTTCTTCCTAGAGAGGAAGACAATTGACTCATGAAGCCTCTGAGTTTTCTCTACTGCAGACGGCAACGTGATGTGTTCAGACAAAACCTTCAAATGAACTGCTTCAGGCCTGCACAGCTTTCACGAAATGAGGGTAGATGCATCATTTGTTGACCCAATGTAAGTTGTCCTCCTTGCAATTCTGTGCCTTCAAAGGTGGTCCAAAGATCAGAACAGAAAACCTTTGTGTGCCTGAGTTCTGTCCCCCTCTGTGTGTCACATCCCTGAATTGTGACTAAAGAGGTTTCTCCCTCTCTTCTGTTTATAACCCACAAGCACCTTCTGACAGGAAAGGTCTATAATTATTCATTGAAAAAATGGGCCTGCCCTATCTTCTGAGTCATCTAGCTGGCCACATGCTGTTCGCAGTCATATCTGGTTAAGTCAATGAGGTTACATCAATGTAAGCCTAAAATTTGACCTCAGCTGTGCAAGTTCTGCACGCTTAGCTTCCTCAGCTGAATAGCTGGTGACTATAGAGGAGGTCATCAATGTCTAACAATATTAATTAAACTGGAAGCTGTAACTATATATAACAAGTTTGTAAGGCTTTGTTCCCATGACTATTTCCTTCCTCTTTAAATTTCTCACCACTGCGTAACATTGACACCATTCTATCAGATCCAGCAACTTTTCAAGGGGTGGCGGTTCAAATGAGGATGGGACACTGCTCTACTTTGCAAATCAATACAACCTGGAAAAAATCTTGATAATCCATCTCTGTGTGAGGGTAGAATAAGATAAGCAAAGCCCACAAGAAAAATCTAGTGCATTAAGAGGAAGTAATTGAGACACTCCTTTGTTTGCTTAGCAGGCAGAACAAGTTTGGGGTGGCTTTATGAGAATGCCTGAGATGTGGTACTTATTTTTATTTGCTCTTCAATTCCACTGGGTGCTTGCTCTAAAAGAACACAGGGCTATCAAAACAACCCAAAACAGTAAACCAGTAACAACTTCACAAGAAAGACTTAAAAACCACATCCATGTGAAATATGCTTGCAGACCATCTTGGTAGAGTTAAGCTGTATCATGCCTCACAAAATGATTTCCCAAAGATATAAACTTGCAGAAATACTAGCAAAGATTACCAAGATCACCTGAAGTTGAGACAACTGTTTTCTGTGGCAAACCAGAAATACTCAAAGCTTGCTGACAGATACAGTTGTGCTTTGCCTGTTAGAAGAGCACAGAGTCAATTTTCCACCATTTAAACCAAAGTTTTTGAAGGACAAAAGCCCATTTTTAGAAGACAGAAACAAGCTACTAAATTTCAGAGTACAGACTTGGCACTGGAAGCTGTGCTTTAATAGTCCTTGTTATCCTCAGTTCCTGAGATGGAGGATCACAGTCACGTCTGGGAGTTTCTGCAGTTAGACTCATGACTGTGCTGTAAGAGTAAATCCCTGTGCTCGCTACTCTGCCTTCTTCTCATGACATCATTTTAAGAATAGATGATTGAGGGTGCATTTAATCTAGTCATTCCCGTCTCAGGAATAGTTGTGGGCACTTACTTCTGCTGAAGAGTGGTTTTGCTCAGGTATGCCAGAAAACGTTTGCCAGCTTTTTCTGGTGGACTTTACCTCCTGAGAAATTAGGTGAGTCTGAGAATCTGTATAGGTGACTTTTTGCCGTTTCTCACCTCCTGATTTACCTCCTCTAAACAGTGCAGAGTGGACAGTTTTGTTATGAATAAATTGCCTATTATGCTCGCAAAAAAAAAAAAAAAAAAAAAAAAAAATCAATGCCAGACTCAAGCTGCAGGGGTTTCTCAGCAGGGAAGGACCATGTCTGTGGGGGGCCACTCAGCCCAGGCCTTCTGCCAGAACCCCACAGCAGCTCCCTGCAACTATCAGAGGTTTCTCAGGGCACACACATCCCAAGATCTTTAGCTGAATGTGATGAGACCCAGGCTTATATTTTAAACTTGCACCTGAACCAAGAAGTCGTAAAGCAGCCTAACCTGCCCAGAAACAAGACCCAAGGGAGTTTGAAGGAAGTGATTTTCAATTTTAAAAGAATTCATAATTGTCTGATACTGTCCCTGAGAGAAACACAGTGGTAGCACCCTCATCACGATCACAGGAATTACTACTCAAGAAGCTGGCAAAAGAAACAGAATGGCATTGTCTGGTCAGCCAGGAAACAAGGGCAAAGTTTTGAGTTCAATCACAGCTAACCTCCACAGCTCAAGTTTAAAGAACTGAGGTCTGAAAGCACTGAATAGAATTAAAAAAAAAAAAGAAAAAGAAAAATAGTTCACTTGAATTCATTCAAGTAAAGCAGTTTCTTTTTAAAAAAGATGTAAGGATGTAATGCTTATGTTTCATGAAAAAGAGGAGAAACACAATTTAATGAGCTTCGATTATGAAGTAAGTGCGATTTTCACATAGTACGCTTGGCTTCATGATGTCTGCATAGGCGGGCTCTGATATAAAATTTTCCCTTTGGCCAGTGTCACTGTTTTGCTGTCCTAGAAACATTCATCCCAATTAAGAACCTTAGCAGCTTGGTGTTTTAAAGGTGAGTTGCAGAGATTTAAATTTTTTTTTTCCTAGTTGTTCTCTAAAAGTTAAAAATACATGCTATGTCTTTATGCCTTAAGAAAATACACCCTTTTAGTCTTTTTCCTAGTGCTACCTTTTTTTTGTTTTTTTAATTTGAGAACACTTAAAGCAGTGGTTTTAAGAAAAATTGGCAAATTGCAAAGAAATCTCTTAAAGCTATATGTGTTAAGTGACGAATAGGTACAAACATGACAACCTTGCAATTCTGTGGTTTGAGTGAACTGATTAAGTGTCTTACATAGTTTAAATAATTGGCTAAAAAAGTTGTGGAACAGTCCTAGTTCCTTTGTGCAGGCAGATACACTGGAGGTAATTTCTATGAAAATAAGTGTTAGCTGAAGGAAGAAAATAAAATCATGAAATGATATTTTCTTGCTCTAACTTGGAATTACCCTTGGAACAAAACCCCATAATCAAATATCAATGATCTGATCACTGAAGATCAAAGGTTCAACATAAATTTCCTTCCTTCTGCATAAAAGTTATGTTTTCTGCTCTGGGATTAGGATAAATTGTTTTTAGAAAAAAGAATAAAGAAGTTTTGCAATAAGTCTGATATTTCCATTTTCAGTGAACTTTCCTCAGCTTCATGAGAATGAGCCCACAGAACACCGACTACAAAAGCATTTAACTGATTATCAGTGAAACCCTTCTAACCTTGCGATTACCTTTGATTAATTTGATTAGCAAAGGACACTTAAGGAAATATGATCACAAATTTTCCCTAGAAATCATGCACTAGATTTCAGCATGAGAGAACTGAGCAGTGCATCTGGAGCTGAAGGGTAGCAAAGGAAAGCACTGAAAAAAAAAAAAAAAAAATCAGTCCTTACTAGTTTTAAAATTGTAGGCAGGCTTGCTCTGTAAGTAGGCTGGTTTTCTCCATTTTTATAAATCTGTTTTAAGAGAAGATTAAAATATTCATTAAATAAGACCTGAGGAGAAGTAAATAAAACCCTTTACCATCTCTGGCTACATCCTGTCTCCTTAATCATACTTCCATTTCCAGTATACATCTGTCAAAGATCAGCTGCTATCTCAGCAGAGTAAGGAACCAACAGGCTCCCAAAGCCAACACAGACGAGCTGGTCAGGGAAGTTCCCTGTATTTGTGGGCTTCAGGGCGTTTCCATCCTCAGCTTCAAGCAATAGATTAACCATGGCTGCTGCAGGGTGGTGGCACATCAGGCATCAGCAACCAGCAACACCTCAGAGCAATACCCCAGGGCAAGTGCAACCTGAACATTCCCAAGGAGAACAGGTGAAGCTTGTGACAGTCTCCCTCAGAAAAAACACCTCTCAGCAGCCAGGAGCTCTCCCTCCAGCAATTCACAGTGTCAATCTTCCCTTGTTTTTTACAAGCTATCAGCATTCTTCCGGCCTCATATTTTGCTGCATGGCAGCATCTTTGGGAGCTACAATGTAGCTCTGAGCACATCTAGTCAGGAAATAAATGGTGCATAAAATGCCATAAAATTTCTTATGAACACAGTGATGGGCCATGCAGCAGGTCTGAGCAGCAGGTGAGAGCTGTGAAGGATTTTGGTATCCTGGCTGGAGAATGACCAACAAAGTTATTCCCTTCAGTCTGCAGACCTCTGGGTGTCAGAGGAAGCCAAGGCTCTCCAGCAGCAAGGGAAAGCCTGGAGCTTCTTCTAGTTGTCCGTAGTGCCCGTACCTCAGGGACACTGTTCACATCTTTGTCTTTCTGGACAAGTGATATAATTTCTAGGTAAAAGAATATAGTATACTGGCAGAGTAGAGATTACACACTGCTATAATAGACTTCTGTTCTAGGTCATATCTATGATGCATTTTGGGCTCTCCATCACAGCCCCCACCCCAAAGCCAATATTGAGAATCCTTCTCTGGAGCTTTCATGATTCTCTCCTCATTTCTTTCTTCTAAGAGACCACATGATGAAGCAGCTTTTCTTATCAGCAGAAAGTAGCATTCCTCAATAATTAATTTAACTTTAGATTTCACAGAATGAGGGTTTGGAAAGGACCTCTGGAGATCATCTAGTCCAACTTCCCTGCTAAAGCAGGTTCACCTAGAGCAGGTCGCACCGAAATGTGTCCAGGAAGGTTTTGACAGTCTCCAGAGAAGGAGACACCACAACCTCTCTGGGCAGCCTGTTCCAGTATTCCATGACCCTCAAAGCAAAGTTTTTCCTTATGTTCAGATGAAGCTTTCTGTGTTCCAGTTTGTGCACATTGCCTCTTGTCCTATTAAGCGGCATCACTGAGAAGAGTGTGACCTCATCTTCTCGACACTTGCCCTTTAGGTATTGATAAGCATTGATAGAATGCCTTTCTCAGTCTCTTCTCTGGGCTAAACAGCCCCTGGTCTTTCAGCCTTTCCTCAGAAGAGAGATGCTCCAGTTCCCTCATAATCTCTGTATCCCTTCGCTTGACCCTCTCCCGTAGTTCCACATCTCTCTGGGGATACCTTAGTGCAGTCTTCCAGTACTTAAAGAAGACCTACAAGAAAGCTGGAGAGGTACCTTTTACAAGGACATATAGTGATAGGACAGGAGTAATGGTTTTAAACTGAAAGAGGGTAGATTCAGACTAGATACAAGGAATACATTGTTTACAATGAAGGTGGGGAAACACTGGCACAGGTTGCCCAGAGAGGTGGTGGAAGACCCATCCCTGGGAACATTCCAGGTCAGATTGGACAGGCCTCTGAGCAGCCTGCTCTAGTTGAAGATGTCCCTGCTCACTGCACAGGGGTTGAACTAGATGACCTTTAAGAGTCCCTTCCAACCCAAAATATTCTATGATTCTAATTCTGTGATTCTCTTGAACTGGGGAGCCCAGGACTGGACACGGTATGCCAGATGTGGCCTCACTAGGGAAAAATAGACCAGGAGAAGAACCTACCTTGACCTGCTGGCCATACTCTTCTTAATGCAGTCCAAGATACCATTGGCCTTCTTGGCCACAAGGGCACACTGCTGGCTCATGGTTAACTTCTTGTCCACCAGGACTCCAAGGTCTTTCTCCACAGAGCTGTGTTTCAGGAGGTCAACCCCTAACCTGTACTGGTGCCTGCAGTTATTCCTCCCCAGGTGCAGGCCCTACACCTGCCCTTGTTGAACTTCGTTAGATCCCTCCCTGCCCAACTCTCCAGCCTGTGTATGACTTGCTGAATGGCAGCACAGCCTTCTGGTGTGTCAGCCACTCCTCCTAGTTTTGTAGCATCAGCAAACAAGACTGGACCCAGTACTGGGCCTAGGGAACACCACTAGCTAAAGGCCTCCAACTAGACTCTACACCACTGATGACAACCCTCTAAGCTCTGTCATTCAGCCAGTTCTCAATCCACCTCACTGTCTACTCTAACCCACACTTCCTAAGCTTCCCTATGAGGATGTTATGGGAAGATGGGTAGATCTTCCAAGAGCTCCAAAAAGCTTGCAAGAGATAGATCTGTCTCTCAAAACTTGAGCAAGGTCTGCTACTCCATCAAGCTTTCTTGCAAAATTATGGCATGATCTGTAGTTAAGTTTTTTGATGACTACTCTTTCTTAAGCATGGGAGAAATTACAGAATCAGAGAGAGCTGTAAGCCATGTTTCCTCAGCTAGAATGATCACAGAAAAACTACATAGGCTGCGTGTTTATGTATCACAGAATATTGTGTCTTCCATACTGATTTACAATACAATATAAGATTATCAAATCATTATTGCTACTTCAAGCACCTATGGATTTTAGGAGCCTTATGCCCCCCTACAGATAGATTAACAGTATACCATGCAAGGAACTAGAGTATTGGTACACAAAATAGCTGTCTGTAGCAGAGTCAGTGAATGTTTTGGAAGGGAGTAGTTTTTTGTACAGTCGAGGTTTCACCCTACTTCATACTTCCTTTAGTGTAGACTAAGGCAGCATCAGAGCCAGCCTAAATCTATACTCTTATACTAATATAAGGCTGTCCTATGAAAGCATCGCACAAAAAGGAACATCCTGCAGAACTGGCCAGAAAGAAACAAATACTGTACTGAAGTGCTGCAAGGTCCCTTGAAGTAGCCCTCAAATTCAGTCAGGTTTCTCTTATGGTACAGGATTACAGGTCTGGAGGTCCTCTTTTGATAGCTGACTAGTACAGATTTGCAGGAACATTAAGTCACATAGCCTTTTGGCTCTTCAGCTGTCTTCACTACAAGCTGTCAAGAATCCTCATCTCACAAGCACACTGAGAAACTAAATTGATTTTTTTCAGGCATGTGCTGGTCACAGAACAGAAGGTACACACGAGCAGTGAGTTAGTTCATGCAAGCTGAAAATACGTAGTGTGACTTTTTCCTCCCTCAAAAGTAGCCAGCAACAGTACTCAGCTTGTGTCAACGCTAATTCCTTGCAGATCAGATTTTTTCTTTGTGGCAGCTTGTAAAGAGTTAATAGTTAAGCCAAAAGAAACAAACACCAAGAAAGAATAACACTAATATGGCTACATTACATCCTCTAACATACTCTTTTAGGAGGATGAATATACATATTTGAAGGAATAATTTTCAGGCCATTAAGTACAATGACTTCCCAAAGAAAACATTCTTGGCTGATCACTTCTAGATATCTGAGGCTATGAGAGAAAATTGCCATGGATCAAATTAAAGTAGGATTTGAAAGCAGTCCAGTTAGACTAGCAAAAAAAAGCTACATATTCATGCTCATTCTGAATTAAAGTGGATTTTTTTTTTTTTTCAACAACATAATGGGTTGAAAAGTCTTTGCTTCTTAGCAAGGAGGTATAAACAAATAAGAAACACTAAATGGAAATAATTTCCTTGAATTTATGCAGTAGGTTTTCTGTGCAACACATTAGGTATAAGGTGGTATATAAAATCACATCAGTTTGTGCAAAACTGTTTGGCATTCTGAGCTGTTTTTTATATTACAGTATTTTGGGGGAAAAAATCCAGTGGATTAATTAAAAAGTGTAAGAAGGGTCAACCCAGTTAATTAGATGTTGGTTTATAGGATTCCTCCTCTCTTCAGTTTTGAGCACTTCTGGAAAAAAGATGGTTTATGATTTTCTTATTTTCCAGCCCTTCAGTGTTTCCCCTTCTCCCCAGAATGATTCTATTGCAATAAGAATTCATGAAAGAAGGTCCTTAGTAAAGCTAACATTTTCAAAACATGCAGTTCTGGATTCTACAAGGCCTTCAGCAGGCATCTCACTTTCCTGCTGAGCACAGAAGGAAAGCTGCAGAGACAGTCAGTGGGAAGACTAATGTTCCACGAGACATTTTTTAAAAAGGACTAAGGCAAGATATCGGCACACATTTTCTATCTGTTTGGTTTAACAATTGAGATAAACAAAACAAAAGTTTATTGCACCATATGCTTGAAATAAAGAATTTAGTGTTAAGAAAACTTGATAAATACTTCAACTGCAAAAGCATATCCATCTCTATAACTGTGTTCTATACATGCATATGCAGGACAGATCTAATTAGTGGCTGAAGTCATCCTGTGTCAAAAAGACTAAAATATTGCATTTATTAGATTTCAAGGATGTAGCAAAGGTTTGTTTTTCTGGGGAGCTATTTATAACATCTTAAAATGAAGGTAAGATGTTCTCTTTTCTGCAGCCGTGTAACTATGCCGTCAGAAGGATTAAATCCTCTGCATTATAACTCAGAAGTACTGAGCTCTGCTGTGAATTTGATGGCAAGCTTGGCTCTGAATACAGTGTTTTTGTATCTCAATGGAATAGCTACGTCAGTCACATTTGTATCTCAGGCTGCCTTTAGGGTTTCACAGAGTTGTCTTTGTGTTGCCATTAAACAGAAGCTGTGGGTTTCTGGGTGTCTGACAGCCACTTGAAAGTCAATTTGTAGTTCTTTATGCCTATTTCCCAAGAGCTGCTCCTCATGGTATCAGCCAAAGGGACAGCAGCAAACATGTAGCACAACATTTCAAGTGGCCCATGAAAGGGAGGTGACAGGGAGCTTTACAGGCTGTTACTAGCAATCCTGCATTTCCACTTGGCAGGACTTGGACACATACAGAGGAATTAATTTGGATGAGGGCAAAAATCACTAAGAGTTGGACTGGCTCTTAAAACCAGCAGCTCTGCCTCTTCCCCTGCCTGTAAAGTAAAACCCCAAACACAGTTATAACCGCTTTTATCTTCTGAGTTTTACCCATCAAATCCTTCTTATTCTCCAATAAGACACTGCTGTTGCCCAGTCTGGGGTGACATTGTATTCAGTTGCTGTTATCATGAGATTTTATGCTTGTAAAATTTACAACAAAATCCATTTTGCTTCTCGCCGAGGGAATACACTCTAGTATACAAGCTGGCTTTAATTTTAAGTTACATTTCCTGTCTATATGGCGTGAAGTAAACCTAAAATGGAATAGGACAGAGGTAATGGTTCCTCTGAGTTTGTAGAGAGACTGAAAAAACACCTAGAGTAAGAAGCAAGGATTGATCAATTCACTTTATAAAGTCAAACTGACAATTATGGACAAGTTATTCTAGCTTGAAATTACCCTTTGATCTCTTTCCAGGCCACAGTTGGCTTTTTGGTGTTTGACTTTCACAGAATACCAAGTGCATTATTTGTATTTTTTACCTTTTAACAGCATACCATGTGACACCAACCCAACAGTGGAGAGGACATAATTCTGCATCTCAAGAGAACAACTCAAAACAGTATTACATATACACACATGCATGTGGATCCCCTTGAACCCATCAATCTACAGGCCATAGCAGCTGGAACTGTGTCCAAGGACCAGGAGCACCTTCTGAGCTCTAGGTTTGGATGCATGCCCCGCCTGCATTCCATGTTCATCATGTGTGTTAGGCTTCAGTGTAAATCACTGAGAATTGTCTAGTGTGTTTGTGAGGACAAGGAGAACAACCCCTCTGTGATCCCTCACCTCTCCCCAATACCCCATTTAGCTCGGGGTATAAGGCTTGAGGGGAAGCTGCAGAGCACAGCTGTACCACCATCAACATAGTTTTAATCTGCCTCTAGTTAAAAATATATTAACCCATTAAAGTCACAGAATCTCCTCCTACTGTCACATCCCACAGAACAGACTGATCAAAATAAAATTAGAAAAGGTCATAGTGCTGGAGAGACAGAAGCACATTTTTGCATGCATGAAGAATACGCCAAGTAGATTAACATGAAAGAGAAGCACAATTCATGTAGCCCTGTGGTACACATAATGAAAGAGAGGGCAAATCAGCCAGTCATTAGCCATCTTTTATCATTCCTGAAGACAGCATCTAACATCAGTCAAAGCCTGGAGTAACAGCTCTATACTATTTCAAAATAAGCATCACATATGCCATGCTCAATTGCTGCCGTTTGCTGAATACTATAACTCAAGATCCAGACATTACAATAGCAAACCTCACTAACTAAACTCCTGCTTTTAATCTGCTTCTAGTAGATCCAGCTTCTAAGATTATTTTGTGTAATTTCTTATGTTGACTGTAATGTGTCATTTTCTTTAATGACTGTCCAAGTTTTCTTCAATATTTAATGGTGCTTTCAGCTTAATCCAATATTTCCTCTTTTTCGAAAGCCTCATTTGCAGTGGGTGGGTGAACTTCAAGTTCAGATTCAATGTCCTAATGGTTGGAGGGGCAGGGGAAAAAGAAAAAAAAAAAAAAGGTCAGGGAAACCTTCCACAGTGCTATGTCAACATCCAAGCATATACTTTGAGTAGATGCTTAAGTCTCATTAAGGTCTGTTTCTCCGTATACAGATGATTTCCTAGTTAAGTCCCTCAAACCAGCATACTGGCCACTTCTCTTCTGCTTCCAAGATGTGTTAGGAAGTACATTTGATTGATACATCACACCAGCTTTACATTTAGAAAGTCTTAAAACCATCTTTTGCATGCACCTTGAGAACTAAAGACATATGACAAGACTTCTTTAACCATTGTCTGGAAAAAGAGCCACCCATGCACTCACAAAAAAAAAAAAAAACCAACAAACCCAAATAAACCAGAAACTTGTGATGCTCTACAGTTATTCAATACAAAGGTATAAAGTTGGAAATTTGTTTTTAGAGAAGAACAGGGTTTTCCTTTCCAGAAGAATCCTTAGTTTTTATTCTAGGATGGAATTGAGATTCACAGTACACATCTTTCTAAATCTAGCCATGATTATATACTGTGTATAGGCAGTATTTAAAGTATTTATTCCCATTTATTGCAGTACCCCAATGGCTATTGTATCGCAGTAATTTCTCTGCCTCTTTCATTGAATCACATGATATTTTGATATACAATTGTTAGAAGTAATATCTCTGTACTTTTGTATTTACACTTACGTACTGTGCTGGTTTTGACTGGGATAGAGTTAATTTTCTTTAGAGTATCTAGTACGGGGCTGTGCTTTGGATTTGTGGCAGAAACAGCATTGATAACAGAGGGATGTTTTAAGCTATTGCTGAGCAATGCTTACACAGAGTCAAGGCCTTCTCTGCTTCTTACCCCACCCCACCAGTGAGTAGGCTGAGGGGCACAAGAAGCTGGGAGAGGACATAGCTGGGACAGCCGGCCCCAACTGACCAAAGGGATACCCCATACCACATGACACCCTGCTCAGCATAGAAAGCTGAGGGAAGGAGGAGGAAGCGAGGTGGGGGGAGGTTTGGAGTGATGGTGTTTGTCTTCCCAAGTAACTGTTAGGTGTGATGGAGCCCTGCTTTCCTGGAGCTGGCTGAACACCTGCCTGCCGATGGGAGGTAGTGAATTAATTCCTTGTTTTGCTTGTGCATGCAGCTCTTGCTTTACTTAAACTGTCTTTATCTCAACCCATGAGTTTTCTCAATTTTATGGTTTTGATTCCTTCCCCCATCCCTCTGGGAGGAGTGAACAAGTGGCTGGGTGATGCTTAGTTGCCAGCTGGGGTTAACCCACAACATGTACAAGGCATGTCCCACAGCTAATAAGGGGCTGGACAGGGTCTCATGTGATTAAAGGTGATTAACGATCTGTGCACTAGTTCCCATTTCAAAATGATTTCTTTCCAATTAGAAAGAAATATATTTGGACTAATCCAGTCTTTCAGTGGTAATTTAGTACCCAGAAAAGTCATTACCAAGGGCTGAAACTGTGAAATGCTAAACACAGACACGTGGAAGTAAAAGGACATCCTTAACCAGAAAGCATCCCAAAATGGTGACCAGAAAGCAGCAGAGGCACCTCAGAGGGCATCCCCCAGCAGTTCAAGACAGCCAGGTAAGTCATCATTCACATCGCCCATCTCCCACAACCCCAACTTGCAGGCAGCCAGGGCTGGGGCCAGAGACCAGCAGCAGCCCTGACACAGAGGCAGAAGAGGCAGCCAGAGGAAAAACCCTGCAGGGCTCAAGTCACACTTCTTGCTGATTCTCCAGCAAGCAGCAAGGATGACTCGTAACAGGGCTCTGGTGGGTCAGGGTACTTCTGTGGGAGCTGCCTCCACCGCAGTCCACAGAACTGTGACCTTGCACCTCTGCACTTTAAGGTGCTGTCAGCATTCCGACAGCAATAAGGTGGATACTCTAGCCTGCTCACACATTTTCTGGAATAGCCATTCATTCACAACCAGTACAGAAAACTCAGTAGGTATGAATTTCACCTCTCTGGAAGATTTACCTTCTATTAATACAAGATACATCCCAAACTCACGTATTCCAGTAGTCATTTAGAAGAATTCCCTGGATAAACAGCTGTTTGTCAAGAATGACAGGAAAGATACGGTCTTGAAGTACACTGTAGCAAGCAGAGTCTGGTACTTTTGAAGTGTTTCAGCAGTAAGAGATCTAGCTAGTTATAAGACAACTTAGAGCAAGAACATCTGGCACCTCTAACAAAATATTTGGCATTTCTCCTAACTGATCCTATAACTAGTTCTCATTCTTACATGAAATAAAATTCAAAACACTAACCAGTAAGCATAAAAGAGATTAATCCTGCTGAATGCCAGTTGGCATAAGGGCATGACCTATTTGCCTTCCAGGCAATGCCCCAAAATACACCGACAGCTGCAGTATTGGCCTTTCCTTTCTTATTCATGGGTAAGCCTCACCGTGGAACAGCAGTTTTTCCTTCACAGAGAAGGTGAATGAAATTGTTATCCACGCCTTTTTCTACTTGAATTAACATGCTATTGCCTCCCAAATGATAAGTTGAAGGTTTAAACCCAAGAAGTGGTTGTTCCTCTTAATCTAATACATACCAGAAGCAGCAGAACAGCAGTCACTGCACAATAACTGGCTTCCTAAAACACGTCAGATATGAAACCTTTATATCAGCTCCTGGCTGATCAGAATAACAATAAATGGAAGGGGCAAGGGTTCCCTCATTGCTACTGTTAATAAACATAATATTTAAAAATATATATCTTTGGAGACCTGTTTATGTTTCATCCTCGAAACCCAAACAACAATTCCATTTACTACTGAGAGATTAGGCATTCAAGAAACGTGAAGTGCCAGGAAATGAATCCAGAGTTTATTTTAATAGATCCATTGTTACCTGTAGACACAGGCTAAGCAAACATTTTCTTCAGCAATAAAGTCAATAGCAGCCTTTCCAGCTGCTGTAATGACCGCCTTTTTTGACATCTCAGTTGATAGTTGTCTGCTCCATATTAGTTTGTGGAACTGACATCCACACAATAACAGAGAAAATTGAGACAGTTTTAATTTTAATCTCTGCGCTCTAAACAGATGAGCAGTTTCCTCACATACTCATGGTATAATTAAAAAGTTATATCAAAGAAAATGTGATTATCAGGCAGAAAGCTGAATTACCCAGCACTTCAGAGATCCATGAGGCAGAAGCCAGCAATGGCTGCGGACTCACCCCTACTTAGGGACGCTGCTCCCTGCCACAGCCCATGAAGCTGTCTGCAACAGGGTACAGCAAAGAAGTTCCATGAAGGTTGTCAGCGGTTTGCCACATGGTAGATATTTACTTTCAAAAAATGGGCTGTGAGTGTATGAAGGATATTCAGGGGTAATACTAGGCAGCCGAAGAATTAAGAAAGGAGGAGGAAGACTTTCACAGCACATATCTTCCTACCATGTTTTGTGAGATACTACAGTTATCCCTCCCCCTGATTTTGTTTGCTCTCATTTTTATCACTAGCATGGTTTCCATCAGAAAGCACGAAAAGCAGAAGCATGAAAAAGAAGTTATATAAAGGGACACTGACAACAAAAACCTTTCAATTTTCCTATTCCTGGAACTTTTTCTTCCCCATGCATGCTGGGGAGGAAGCAGACTTCATATTACCTTCTGGGTCTTACAGGCTGAGGAGAGTGCTGGCAAAAAATTCACCTTCCAGCTGTAGGGATTTTCCTTCTGTTTGAATTGCTGTGCTGCTGTGATGGGGAATAATTTATTTCTGTGCCTTCCCCTCCCACCTCCAGGTTTTCTACCCATTTATAGACCAAGATATGTGCTTGCTCACATGCACATAGGCACGTGTAAATACATGCTTGCACACAAAGCAGGTCTTGTTTCTGTGGCACTAAAGCAAAAAGATTCTGTTACATATCAGAAAACAAACCTGGCAAGAAATTACAGGTGTAAGGCTAAATTAATGACTTGCTGTACCAGTGTATAAATAAGAAGTCTTAATGGATACTACAGGCAAAGTGTATGTAGCTGAGGAACACCAGAAACAAGAGTCGATCAGCAGGATACTACCAGTGTCACCACTGCAGCAAAGGGTCAGATTTAAAAACAATTTCTTGCTGTCGTGAAATAGGAACTGGAAACTCATGAACTTCACCATTCTAGAGTTCTTGCAGTTACAATGGTGCCAGAGAACTACTGCCATTTATAGATACATACACACACCCACCTTCAGCTGATTTCATTGCTGTCACAACAGCAGAACTCAATGGATGTCACCCAGAGCTACAGGGCATGCTAAGAACAATTGCTGAAGTTGCCATAATTCTTTGTGGCTTAAAGCTTATTTTTTATTGCATACTTAATGAAAGCCTTTTTCTCTGCTTTGAAACAGCCAGAAGAGATTTACATTCCTTTTTTTCACTTGAAATTTCAAGAGCTGCTGATCTTTTATCAAGGCATATTCCCCAATAACATGCAGGGAGGAACCAGGGGAATACTTCCCTCTGCTAACTGTGGCATTCTAGGTATAAATCAACAACAAAGCCATAAACTTCTAGTATCATCTTGGCACCCTTAGCCTAACGTACCTGCTACTTCAGAAGATCTATGGATTCACCAGTCCTAGGTCATCTCTGCCAGCCCCACGCTCCCCTTCTGAGGAACCTGAAGAAGCTGAAATAACATGAGGATTGATATTTAAGCAACTGAATCCCACCCCAGGTGTTTAGACTACACATTTTATCTAGGATCCATCTGCAGGCAATGAAGAGAACAAGGTGACTTCAGCAGGTGATTAACTTAACAGCTATGTAACATCTAACAGCTATCCTGTAATGGGTATGTTTTTTTCTTCAGGAGCTCAGAGTCTCAACCTAAACAAGGCATATTCTAAAAGAGATGTGCCAATACTTGCTATTGTTATGAAGGTCAGTAAATTTCATATTTATCTACCTTAAAGATAGTAGCAAGAGAAAAAAAAGAAGAAAAAAAGCCTGAGTAAAAAAAGCCCAGGCCCTCAAAAAGCAGGGTATACTTCCTTTTCAGATAATCATCTTTTTTACAGGCAGTATTGTACTCTTTCTAGCAAAGTATTTAAGTCAGAGAACAACGACAGCATAGGCTGTCAGATATCTGATACACATCATCACATCAATGGTCTGGTTTCCCTTCTCATCAATATAGTTTAGGCAACATGACAGATGAAGCTTTTATTTGGTTTGTTTATTCAACGGCATCAGGGTGAGTTGCTGCCTGCATGAAGGCCATTTCATTGGCCTTTTAAAATAAACCAAGGTGGCAAATTGACAGCAGCCTGAACAAAAGGCAGGAACCAATTATTCTGCTATCAGGTATCGAATTACATTTGTATTATCATGGAACCCTGGGTGCGTAAACCTCAAATTTTGTGGAGAAAAGAAAAGAAACAAAAATCTCTCTTTGCTCAGTGCGTGTTTATATATATATACTAGAGACAGGACCTGCCACAAAATCAAATGCTATGACAATTTTTTAAATCAAAGCAAATGTGCATAGATTGGAGGTGTACTAGTAAATCAAACCTATCCATGACTGTCCCCTGCCTCTTGGGCCAGGTTCCATGGAGCACCCTGAGCCCACCAAGGACCCTGAGCCCCAGCTCCTGTGCACAGCCTGGCTGCAGGCATGCTGTTGATGGGCTCCCTGGTGCACACTAACTTCCGCAGTCATACCCAGGAACTGGTTACTGGGCCTGCTGTGAGGCTCAGTGCTCCTCTGGCCACCACATTGAAGAGAAGGTTGTGGAGGTGAAGAGGACCCAAACTGCTGGCATTGAGCCAGGTGCTGGCAGAGCTGCTCTCCATGAGAGCCAGGCATCCACAACAGGAGGAAGAGAGATGTTGCAGGAGCATCTGGAAATAAAGCAGTGAGATTTCCCTGAGGAAGATGAGGATCCAGTTGTGCAAGTGGCAGAGAAACAGAAGGTTCTTCAAACACTGAGACTCAACCAGGTGCTACCCAAAACTGCAGCAGTTTTCAGACAGTCAATATTGGCTACAACTGAAGGGGATCTGGCAAAAAAGACCTCAGATACTGCCCGTGCTCAGAGGTTACAAATGAGATAAAGTAAATCAAGTTTTGAAAGAAATCTGTGACTGGGCTGAAGAAAGATCCACATGTTTTTCCTCTATATTTTCTAGAAGTGTTACCATCTCAAGAACACTTTGGGTTGTTTTAAGCCGTTTAATGAGTCTTTCTATAGCTGCTTCTCCTGTTTAACATTAATAATCCCAAGGATGCTCAACTCTTGCTATAAGTGAACACAAGGATAACCAAAGTCCACAAAAGATTCTTCTATGTGTGAGCCATACTGACTGATCTTTTTCTCACTGAGACTGGAATTTGGGGGCAAATGCTATTAGACTAAAGAAGTATTATAAGTGTTTAGCAGAGATGGTGTTCATATTAACCAGGAAGTGGCTAAGAAAGAGTCATTGTTATTTTACAATACTTTATCCCAGAATTCACAGAAAGCTTGTCTTCTTCCAAAATATCAATCAATTCTGCAGTGTCCTATGAAGGTGCCTTCTTTGCTATAAATGTGGAATCTTACCCAGGAAAGAGGCGCTGTTACCTATTTTAGAGAGACTATACAAAGCAAAGACTCACCATAAGAGCTTTTGATTCCTTGGGCTGCTTATTTAAAACAAAGTATATAGTATAAAGCAAGAATATAACAATAAGAGTTTGGACTACAACTTCAGGGACGACAGAGAGCAGCAGAATGGCTTCTAATAGTGTACCCTCTTTATATGTGCCTTTGAAAATGTAGTAAAGATACCCAGTATGCTTGCTCTTTCTGAAGCAGCTGAGGAAATAATTTTGGGTCATAGCTTCTCAGATTTTTGACATCCCCTATAAAGTAAGCTAAGACATGGAGAGATGTTTCCAATGATACCACTCTTCTACGTTCCAAATTATTTGTTTATCACATTATCATTTATGGCTAAAAAAAAACAGATCTTGAAATTAAATCATTTTGTATATAGCATTGTGAATATAAATGGAGACTGATCACCAGCTGATACAATGGATTGTCTCCCTGAGAATAATTTGCGTATTAGACTTATGTGTGCTTGCCTGCCATCGTGTCTATAATAAGTTAAGCTACTTAATATGATTAGCTTCCAAAATGGAATTTACTGAATCAGAGAAGATGAGAGAAAATGAGGAAATAAAGTTTTCCTTACTGATGAGTACTACAAATACTAAGTGTCATTCTGGCTACAGGAATCTGAGTTTTGTCTTGTTTTATGTTATGGTACAGAATAGAATTCACACAAGCACTTAAAAGTGTCTTCTCTTCAGAAGACAGTTCAAGTGATAGGGTATAAGAAGCTCAAATTTAGATTTGGTTCATGAGAAAATAATTCATACGGTACATGGGCTCTACCAGAGGCATTGTACAGGGATAGAAGACTGTCAGAGTGAAGGTTGCTGAGTTGTTCTAACAAGGTCCATGTCTTCTGGATCCACAGAGATAAATCTGAGATCTGGCTTTTGTCTCGAGTTTAGTATGAACTAGGATCTTGTTTGCCTGACTTTCTGTAGAGAGATCAAGAACCGTGACTGTCCCTGTCTCCCCAAAGAAGCAACCTTCCCTTCATGAAAAGCCTGACAAGTTATAGTGTAGGGTTCAGCTTGTTGCAATTTCAGAGAGTCCAGGTAAGAAATGTCTGCAATGTAAAGAAAAGGAAAAGACTTTCAAGTTTGATTTTCAGAAAAAAAAAAAACAAATGGGAGGAACATTATTAACTATAGCCACTTCCATTGGCAGCAGTGGTATTAATTAATGTTGCCAAAACAAGAAATTGATCTTGTAGTCATAAAAAAGTTGCAAAAAGTAGCTTCAGCGTAAGAAATGTCCTACTCAGCTGAGTTTTTAGTGGTTTAACTTCCACGCAGTATAAACATACAAAGAAGCCATTAAGTGACGTTCAGGTTAGGGACAATCTAATAGAGGAGGGAGAAGTTGGCTTCTTCCCTAGAGTGACCTGGAAGGTGGCCTTTAGCACAGAAAGGATGGATCAGATCTGTACTGGAAGTCATTTAGCTGTAGGGACATCAACCACCAGCTGTGTGGCTGTGCAGGTCACAGTCTGGTCAGTCTGGTTTCTGCAGCCAAGAATGAGGAAGGACATCTTTTTCCTTTGACTGCTTCCTCAGAAAGCAGTTCTGAGAAAAGGCATAAACCTAGCAAGAACACAAACTTGTTGAATCCCAGGGAAGAAAGCTTTATGCAAATATAAATCATGTTTTACTTAAAATTAAGCTTCTGGAGTTATTTGTTCCCTGATTAAGCTGTGTGAGTAGTTACACCAATTAAATGGACTGGACTGTAAGAAGGAACTTTCCTATGCAGTGTTTTATCTGGGAGTTGCTTGTGACAGGAGCATTTCAAGTAGTTGCAAACTTTTTAAAAAATTGTGTTTATTTATTCATTCTTTCAGTTTCAACCATCTTCAGTTGAAGGCAAATGGGGAAGGTCAAGGATACATGGAAGCATAATAATCAAAAGCTTCCAGGAAAGTACCGAGTTTATCTATTCTTGAGGGAAAGGCAGACAGCAACCCTTTATTTTTACTGAGACAGAATTATTGCAGTTCTATTGGTATAGTTTTATTGGAGATTCTTTTGAAAATCATAATAGAAGGGAGAAGAAAAGGTAGCCTTTCACCAAAAGCTAGGAGAACCTGAAAAAACTCTTACTTATCACTGCATAAAAGGAATACACTGTTCAAGAGATGTCTGCAAGCTGGCCTCCCACTGCTTTGAGCCTAATTTGGCTGGAGAGAAACAGAAAAATAGCGGACCTTAAGAATTCAAAATTCCACTGCAAAAATCTGGTTTAATGTTAACATGGACCTTCAGCTGCCATTGCTACAGTCAGATGTTTTAGAAGTATTGATTTTCTTGTACTGATGATAAAATGTTATGAGAGTATTTGTCCAGTGAGTGCTTAGTGGTGGTTTTTTCGAAGTCAAGTACATTATCTCATCTGTTGCAGAACATTTTTCTTTCAGAGAAACCATATGACATTAGACTGCTGTGAGTGTGACTGCCTGCCAAGTCTCCTTTCTCTCTTCAATATTTAATTACAAGTCCAAAGAATGACACAAATGTAGGAAAATGTAGTTTGAAGAGCTGTGCTTACTGCAACCCATTTTTTTTCAACAAGGAGAATAACAAAGTCAGAGCAAGGTTTTTGGCCAAGCTTAACAATGAAAACATTTTTGCATGAATATTCATTCATATTTTCTGATACTTCAGCTGGTTACACTAGTTCTCCCTGCCTTCCATGAATTTCAGATTTCTTGTCAAGAACAGTCATCTTGGAAATGAGGTCCAGGAGTTATGCCAACCTGCACAGCCATGTGACCCATGTGGCATAGCTGTGGGTGTAACTCCGCCGCTGCAGCGTTACCTCACACTGATCTCTCCTCTCCAGAAAACTGCTGCGATGTGCTCCTGGACCAGCCTCACGCTTGTTAGCACTTCAGTTGTGCTTTTAACACAAGTTTGATGCATTTTCATTGTGCTGATTCAATGGGTCTGCATGGGTTCAGCCATATCCTGCTCTTCCCTACAACAATCTCTGTATAGTGTGGTATAACTCAAAGGATTGTTTTGAAACACAGGATCAGTCCAGCTTGATACACAGAGAAAGGACTTGAGATCAAACCATCCACATGAATCACTCTTACATTTAGAAGCTCATAACCAGGTGACGCACCAGTCTAGTTCCTTAGCTGATCACTTTCCTTGAGGAGGCAACTATCAGAGTCCTCACAGTCTTCAGACTCTTTGGATGATTTAAGCCAACACAGTCACATGGCAAACCATTTTACAGTTACGCAACAATCCCCAGCTCACTAGGGTGTATGTCCCACAAAATACTGTTTTATTGTTATTCACCCTGCCATCATTCATGTAGAATGCTTTGGTTCTGAAGGAAAATTAGAGACAATAAGAAAATTAAAATAAAGCTAAATAGTGCTAAAGAAGGGAGGAAAAATTTTGCCCCAGTAGGACTCTTAAGGTCAAGCAAAACAAGGATGTCTCTGGTTACTCTCCAAGTGATTCTTCTAAAAGGCCCACAGAGCTGGACTATCTTTTTTTAAACCACCTATATTAGCCCTTTTTATAGCCCCAAAGAGTAATTTACTCCTGGATTAGCTGAAATATTAAGTCCCTGATGTTGCCACTATGATACTTATGCAGAACATACCGCAAATGTAGAAAAACAACTGCTCGTGCGTGCAGTTACATGTATCAGGAGCGCTGAGAAGGTGTTGTGTTTGTTCAGCCATCATCATTTTATGCTGCCATCAGTTGCCTGACCACACAGGCCAACACTGAACTCAGCAACAGCCCCTCAGAAGTCTTCCTTCAGACAGTCCTGCCATAGGTTCCTGTGGGCCCAGCTCCTCTGCTGCCCACTGTGGTGC